>JARPRH010000847.1:0-12464 GCA_031763665.1 Calameuta haemorrhoidalis
TCCATCGACTGGTGTCCCGAACGATTGCCTACCCTGGAGGACATTGAGATCTTTCAGGAACAACGATTCGTTATGCGCGCAGTTAAACGATCAGCCAAATACTTGTCACATGGTCAGCATAGCGACACTATCATTAGCCCTTATCGTGAACACTCGTCTGCATCTTCTCCTTCTCATCTGACGTCGCTCCTACCTTTTTCAAATTCTCCTGACATTTGTGTCGCTTCTCAGCAAACTGTATGCAGAATGTCATCACCTTACTGATAATAATTTATTGATTTGCTTAGTTCTTTTTTGTTTTTTAATCGAATTATCCGACCTTTATTCGTTTCTCTAATGTACTTTAGGAAGTTTTGACAAATTCGAGGAAACGGTGATTCTCTTAATTTTAATTATTATCGATTAACGGTCTTTCTACTGAAATCATATGACTTTCGTGGAAATGACACTGACGAATGGCTTAAGACGTGTTGAAATTGCCCTATAGCTACTGTTGACAGTAGTAATCGAGTAGTGCCTCTTAAGGTTGGCCCGTTTCGCTTACTAATTGCATAATTACAACTGCTCATGATTGGCGTTAGTACTTTATAAATTATTGTTACTTCTCATTGTCAATATGCTTTAGAAGTGCAAAGAGGAGAGTTGCGCGACTCGTGAAATTCTAGACAAGATCGTCATCGACTCCCCACGGTGCCTTATAGATTATCTTTATTAAAAAGTGCGAATGTGCAGGCGTGTGTATGCATGGATAGATTTTCGAAAAAGGACAACAAAACAAGCAAACGTTATTCAAAAGAAACAAATTGATTACATATCTCCTTCATATCCATTTTCAAGAATATTAAAAAAAAAGGAAGTCAACGGATTATACAAATTTTGCCAAATTTCACTTCTTGAACACTAGATAACATTTTTTTACCGTGTCTGATGATAAATAAATAGTTTTCACGTTCAAGGATAAATTAAAAAAAAATTCTTTAACGCAAGCAACGCATGCTTTTCAAAATGGACAATCTAAAATAGCATTTAAAGAGACGATCGTGTTTAGAATAAAACGTACGTATCGACCTAATAATATTTTAATTTATTTTCGGAAAACTTTTTTCCGTAACATTGCATTGCCTTTCGTGTCATAAACTACTCTTTGTCCCATTGATAGCGCCTGAATGTCCATTGACGTTCTGAAATTCTAGACATTCCTCTGCAAAAGTTCTGCAGAAATTATACAATATTATAGCAGTTATAAATTGCTTCAAGTATAACATAGCCATCATTTTGCAGTCTTTTTTTCGGTCTCTTCTGTTCTATAAATACTTTCAGAAGTTCTCGTATGATTGTCCTTTTACGAAATACGATTTAGATTCACAATTTTTAATAAACCTTTTGACTGCGACGCGCTCTCGGAAGAATTCATCAATACGGACGGCGCGTTATTTGCATGTCAGTCGCTACGACTGGTGGTCCACTGACTAGTGATCAAGAGTACCCGGAAATTTAATACCATTCTTAGGGTTTAAAAAAATAATAATTGCAAATAAATTAAAATATCCATTTTTTAAATCCATTTTAAGTAACTTTTCAAGCTACTTTAATTTACTTAACTTTAAATTCCATGTTGAATCAATTGGTAAAACAGTAAAAGGTGTTATAGTAAAAAAAATTCAGAGGGCGTAAATTAATGCCTTTCGTATACATATATTGACGGATAGGTGAGAGCGTATATTTATGCCCTTCGTATATATTGATAGACTTGTGAAAACTTATATATACGCCTTTAGCAGTCAAAGGGTTAAAGCGAAGCACGATGAAGGGACACTTAAAATTAACTGCATCATTTGTCTGTTCAGTTTGTTGGATTTTTACTAAAAATAGTTTAAAATTAGAAAAGCAAGAAAAACGAAAATAATAAATCTCTGCCAGGAAGAGACACATACAACTTTTTTCTTATCAGACCGTTGACACTTACCCCCTCCTCTCCCAGGAAGTAACAGCACCCCTTACTGCTGAAAGATAAAAACTTTCGCGGAAAGGACCGCCCCTCTTTTCCATCTTTGACGATCGACGATCTCTTTTTGAAAATAAACATTACGGTCAGGGACTTTATTGGGCGTTTGCTGTGAAATTAAACGAAGATATAAAATCTTTTATCGAGGCCTATAGAGAAACGTACTTTTGCGACTTCGCGTATCAATTTTGTATGTTCTGTGAATAAAAAGGGAGTTGGAGTACAGAATTGTCGACTTGTTTATTTTCCTATGATAATTCAGTATTCTTGTTCCTTGCTCCTGCCAAGGTCACTATTTATCAGTACAGCTATTATTATCATTACGTAAGTATTATCTCTCCACATCATATCCGTTGGTTGAAAATACACACGGGCCGCTTTCAATGTTTCATACAGACGGAAGAACTAAATTAATCGAGTAGGTTAGGTATGTACATACAAGTAGGTATAAGTACAGATACATACAGATAGATACAAAATTAGGCAACAGTGCTACTCACTTTTTCTGATCGAATACAAAAAATTGACATTGCATTTTGAGGTGAATCGATGAATCGAGTGGCAGTTTTACGGCGAACAGTCTGTGACCCCAAGGACAGTTTTTGTTCCTTCCTTCAATATCTTCCAGATACATAAACTTGCAGGTGATGAAACTTCCAGTGAAAGCAGCTAATACAGCCAGTCGTCCGCACTCGATATTCAGAGTTACAACAATGCTGTAATATGCTCCATACTCTAATAAATAATAGCCTCCATAAATCTTCTTTTGTTACACCAGCACGAAGCCGACAGTACGTCGTTTAATATTCTGACACCATTTCACCATTACTAGCAGTGTTAATATTCTCTGATTCCGTTCAAAATCGAATTTATCTTATGTCACTTACAGTTACTCACGTACATGTAAATTCTGATTATATTCCAGCAAGGACTAGTCATGGTTATACAGTAACGTCCAATTGAAGTGGAACACTTGAGTTTTTGTGTACTTCTATGAAACTATGACCGATTTTAAAAAACCAAAGACATATTTTTTAGGAAATTTCCTTCCCGTTCGAATGGTAAAGGTTTTATCCCAATCGGATACAAAATGGCCGACCGGCAGGGGTTGGAGTGAAATAGTGCATTTTGGGACTTTTTGAAAAGTGCGAAAACTAATATTTCCAGAAGAAAATTCATATTTGTCATTATGGCACGAGAGAGAGCATCCTTCGGCATTAAAAAAACATCCCCATTGAATCCCTGTAGCATCACTCTGGGGGGAGCTACACCCCCTTGAAGTAAACTCACTTAATTAGCCATAACTTCCGAACGCACTAGCCAATCTGGTCCAGTTTTTGCGTGATATCATTTTTAATGTCTTTGATTTTTTAAATTCGGTCATAATTTCGTAGAAGTACACAAAAACTCAAGTGTTCAACTTCAATTGGACGTTACTGTATGTACATCAACACTGTTTATAATTTCTGTATCAGGGAGACACAATAGTTATATATTGCGACGACTTTAGTGCTATGGAGTCTTAAAAATTGAAACTAACCTTCGCCTCGCGCGTTCTATCAGTTTTCCGGATTCGCTGATCTTACTTTGACGTTTGTGCGTCGTTTTTTATACCAACTGATATAGTTTATACCCTTTTCGTCGAAAGCTCTTTAAAAGGTTATAGTCAGGTCAGACAGGAATTTCACTGGCCTCGCATTTTACATTGTACGACTTTACGTTGCTAACGCGACCTAGAGAACTCCCGTATAGCGAAGACCCAATGTTTTTACGACGTCCTCTGGCAATACGTATTGCGGTGTCCGTATATAGTCTGCTAGTTTCAGCAGTACCGTAGACAGTCCCTTTGAGCTCTGCAGATATTGAAATTTTGAAAATTCCTTTCGAAACCCCTTGAAATCAATACAAAATATTTCCATGAGAGAAACGAATAGACATTTTTTTCATTAAACTCAATCCGACGTCACACGGAAACGATCTATAACCCATCGTGTCCCATAGCATAATCCTGATACGTGTAGTTTGACCTATCTTTATGACAGCCGTGTCACAGTGCACACACATTAGATATTTTATAGTTATGACATCCTTGAATAAGAAATAGTAACGTCGCCGATAGGCATCTAATTTTATTACTTTGTGTTTGATGAAATTTTGAGATTGGTAAATTAATTCTCAGTAAAACACAATTATGCGAGGACAGAATGTTTAATCAGAATAAATAATTACATGCAAAATTAGCTTGTATTCAACAACAGACAACAACATATATAATATGTTTGCGTCTCATTTTGGTGACGTCAGCGAAAAATATTGAAGTACATTGAATTGTTAACTTATGTCAGGTGTTACAAAACTGAAAAAAGTTCGACAGACGTGTCAGCTTGAAAATTAGTGGTATAGCTATTCTATACAGGCATATATCAAGTTCAACAATTTATTCAAACTTTGAAACACGTTCAAACGATTTTCCAGTTTCATATTTAAGCTTTTAGTTTAATCGGATGTCGACTAAGTACCGGATGGCACTTCAAAACGTGTGTGTTCTGGTATAAATGCGCCACCTGAACTGAAAGTTATTATTATTGGATATTGATTTACTTTCGAAAATTCGAAATATAAAATTAAGACTAAATCAAAATCTCACAAAATATAGGGAACAGATAAAAATTGAATACAAATTGTAAAACGTGGAAAATAAATTACGCGCAAATTGAAATATTAATAAATTAAGTGTTTGGAACGCTAAAATAATTAATTAACCCTGGTCAAGAATATTTTAAAAGTACGTATATTATATAATATTTTTAAATTCGCCGCGCAGGACTCGGCGACTGAGAACAGCCGGGGAGTGGAAGGAGCGCTCAAGGCAGCGCCCGGACCCGGAGCGATCATTCTTCCTCGAGCCGGTCTGCTGTACAGTGAAGACTCGATTAATCGGACTAATTGCTGTCGTAAGTAATTCGGATAATCGAAAATTCGGATAATTGAATGTATGAAGAAAAGCGACTTTTGCATTACATATGTATTAACTCTAGAAAGATAACCTACGTCACCCGCGTATAGTTATCTTTTAGGTACGTTGTCATATGGTATCTTCCTAGGGTAAATACATAATATTAGGTGTTTATTCGAAACAACAAAAACAAATTAAATTTATTAAAATCAACAACATAGGACAGTCACTATAGTTTAATTTTGTTTAAAATATTTGGTAGACTACAAAGACATTTGCTCGCGGTTGGCAATCCAGATAATCAAGAATCCGTATAACAGAGGTCCGGATAATCGAGTCTCCGCTGTACTGGTCTCTTGGAATTACCTCTTTAATCTATTTCCAACCCTCTTCTTTTTCTATGTTTATTTCAGCTTTACCTCCTTACTTATTCATCTTTCATTCTTCACTTTCTTATTTATCTCTTTCCTTATGTCTTTTTTACTTTTTTACCTCTATTTATTACTTTTCTACTATTTACTTCTTTATTTCTAACTTCCTTTCTATCTTCTCGTTTCACTCTGTTTCCTCTCACTTTCCATTGTGCTTGTCTTACTTTTCCTATTTCCTTGGTCGGGTCGAGTATATTCATTTGAGTAGTCACATAAGGATAGTCACTCTGTAGAGTAGCTACACGTATAGACTATGGTTTCGGGGGTTGCCTTTCCGCCTCATCCACTGAGCTTGTTCAATAGGTTGAGCCAAACTAGCCCAAACCAAGCTGCGGCCGTAACAGAACATTGTAGGTCTCCCGACGGAGGTCTTGTCCCCCCCCCCCCCCCCCTCGAGTTACGCTAGGTCATAGTCTCTTGTGTAGGGAATGTGTTGGAATTTTGCGCAACTGAATAAATTGATCCTCAGAAACATGAAATTTTAGGATATTTTTTTAGCGATTCCTCTTTCCACGCCTCCTAGCGGAATTTTTCGGAAACATGGCAAGTGCTTAGTAGTGCCATCTGGGGGAATTTCCCGGAACTAACAAAAATGCTCCTCGGGGAAATGCAATGTTAGGAGATAATTTAGCGATTTCTCCTTTAGCGCCCTCTTAACGGAATTTTCCGGAAACATCGCAGGTGCTTAACAGTGTCATCTGTCGGAATTTTCTCGTTTCACGCCCCCAAGCGGAATTTCCTGGCAATAGCCTACCCTAAGGGGGCTCAAACCCTCCTCAGGAGACCCATAAGGTCCTGTTGCAGCCACGACTTAGGCTCGACCCACTGAGCAAGCTCAGCGGATAAGGCCGATAAGGCGGAAGGGCAACCCCCCGATACCATGGTCTATCCGTGTAGGTACTCTAACAGGGTGATTACGCTTATACGACTACTCGAATAAATATGCTCAATCCAACCAAAGGAATAGGACAAATAAGACAAGCACAATGAAAAATGAGAAGGAACAGAATGAAACTACAAGGCAAAAAGGAAGATAGAAATAAAGAAGTCAAGAAATAGAAACGTAAGGACTAGAGTTATAATCGTGAAGAAGAAACCAGGAAAGAGATAAATAAAAAAGTAAAGAATTAAAGAGAAAGAAATAAATATAGAAAAAGAAGAAGGTCGGAAAAGGATAAGAGACGTGCTTCAAGAGACCGGTATAGGAAACCGGCTCGAGAAAGAATGAGCGTTCGGAGTCCTGGCACTGCCTGAAGTGCTCCCACCAGTCCCCAGCTCTTCCACTCACCGAGTCTTGCACGATGAATTAACCGAATCTCGAACCCGAGACTCCTGCGTGCTGACCGAAGTACCATGAAAAACCATCACCTGTTCAATCACCATGGGAAGAAAGTCAGGAAACTTATATTTCCTTTATTACCCACGTTTGGGAATGCTTAGGGTACTCATTCGAGCAATCACAAACGTGGGACTGGTTCTAGGGCCCCCTGATCTGGTGACATATTAGAAATACTAAAAGTATTATAAGTTTTTTCATCCTAATCATTAAGAATACGATCAAACGAAGGAGATCAAAAACAGTTTGGTATAAGACAATGCTATATATTTCATTAACGTGAAAATTGTAAAAGCATATTTTTAAATAGATTAGATGTATAAATATAAATAGATGTATGAGTGTTTTGTACTTCTCAGTCATTGACAATGCACACTCGAATTTGCCATTAAGATTTCAGTTTTCCAACAACACAAAATGACTTTGGATTTAATGGGAACCACAGTACAAATTTGTAATACTATAAGAAAAGAAAGTATCCATAACATATATGTATACGTAAAGTATGCTATATCATAAGTGCCTGGTATATCAAGGTGACGGAACAATAGAGGCATGAATAAGATTAACAGCGGGAATTAGTATGCACCTTACAAAGGCAGGAAGATAATGGCTACCGGAATTAACAAAACGTTATATCTACAATTAAACGATCGGTACTAGAAGTGCACTGCGAGATCTCGAATGCACTTATCTCGAATCCTCGTGTCTTCTGATTATTGACTGATCACAGTGGCCGAACAACACGATTCATTTTTCTCTCGCAGTCAAATCCTCACGTGTCAACGTTACATACGTACTGATTAATTCAGTTAACATCTTCTCGTGTAAGATAAGTACATAATAATAACAATATGTGTAGTTAAAGAAAAAAAAAAAAACAAGAGAGAGAATAAAAAGTAGTATAAAATAGAGGATTAAAAGTCCAAATTTTTATCCGTGAAAATGACACTCTTAAGTTTTAATACTGGACTGTTTCCGTTTCCTCCACGCCAGACATGGTCGCCTGTTCCAATACTTCCAACAGTTTCTGCATTTCTAGCGAGTCCGTTGAATTATTAAGTTTCTTCTCAAGCGCCTTCACGTATGACATGCATGTTCGTCCCTCATGGTCCAAATTCTGTGGATTCGCTTTATACTGAAACGAGAACATTTCCTCTTCGCGAATCTTTCACAGTGTTTCATGGACGTAAATAGGATTTACGGTGTCGTATAAATGTACAGTGATGTAAGATATATTGAATGTACCCATATGAGAAGCTGTGCCATTGCCAAGTTTCCTGTCGCGCAAGCAAGATGAAGGGGCGTTCTCAAATCCTGCTCGCTCACGGACATGTTGATGTCCTCGTAACTACATTTCGCCAGGTACAACGTGAACGCTCTCATATCGCCCCTGTTTTTTTTTAATTTTCGTAAGAAGCACATTCTCAATGTCGTTCGAGGTAATCGGTGGTTTCGTGAGAATTGACAGATGTACTGAGGTGACGTACCGGCAAATTGAATCGATAAGCAACTTTCCTACAGGAATGTTCGGACTGATTGGGGGCAAAAATACTTTCTCCTCGTATTTCCATCTGATCCATTGTTCTTTTTCTTCTCTGGGCGAATCAGAAGTTGGCTTTTGCTTTCCATTTAGACAGTACTCCCAGAAACTGTTCGCTATGTCATTACCGAGGGCCAGCATTACGCTCAACTGTCCAGCACTAGAGATAAATAGTTTTAAATGTTTAATTTGCATTTATTTTTCAATCAACTATTTATACTAACGAAGTGAAAGTAATGTGTTCTTTTATGATTTTCTAATGATTTCCAAATTGACAGAGAGAGTAATTAATTACGGATATTTTTCTTACGGATTATACGAAGCATGTATTTTAGTAAACTTACGACCAATCATCCAAATCCAATGATCTGACTTTCGATATGTGTGAACCTAAATTCCGATGAATTCCAGAACATTCAATACACATTAAAACACCTATATTGAGACTTGCCCAATCTGGATCTGAAATAAAGCGGTAATGTAACTAATAAATACATATATTCAGATGACTCAAGTATACCTGTAGACATATACCTGCAGTTATAACAATTTTATTATTTTATTAATTATTAACTAGACGTTATTATACTTACTAGGAGTGCCACAATCAACGCACGCATCATTTCCCGAAATTTTATTTTTTATACAATGCATCTTGAAAGCATCAGTCTCGTTCTTTTTCTCACCGCCATCACTATTTTGCAGACTAGATAAAATTTGCTGCTCGATGGCGGTAATCCAGCTATCCCTGTCCTCGGCACTATTTGCTTCAAAATGCCATGTTTTGTTTTCTAACGAAATTATGGAAAACTCAAAGCTATCCTCTGAAATTGAAGAGTAACAATTTAATAGCTCATGCATTTGATAAATATTAAAACACACAGTGATCATCTGTCATAATTAATTCGAACCTTGAGCAACAGTTGATTTGGATCCTTTAGGAGTCTTTCCAGGCACTTTAACGGTCACGTATTGAAGCAATATTTCTTTCCCATTAGCTTCGTTCATGTAATCCTAAATATTCATGCAAAAAATATTTTGATAACATTACAATATCTGAACTGAAGCAATCATGGTGATCAGCGAATACATACATGCATGCTCGAATGATACGTCAGTCTGCCATCTTCCAACAACGTGACATACTTCTTTTTCCACTCCTTTAAAGACTTACTACTTCTTTTGAATAAGTATCCTTGCTTAACAGGAATTTCTCTGCCAACGCCCATTTCGCCCATATTATACTTTTCTTTCTTCGATGGTGTAAATATATTTGATTTCCTTCGAAACTTTCTACAATGTATATTTAAACATGCTTAGGTATATTTTATAAAAGGTATTCCTAAGGAAAATACTGAAACTCTATGAAATGGGTTAAACAATTAAATATATTTGATAAAATATGCCAAGAAATATTCACCTTATAGTCGTAGGCGTTAACATCGACGAACGTAATTCTCCATGTTGATTTTGTATATATTGAAAACTATCATTGGCCACTGGTGTATCAGATTGAATAAGATTATCATGTGCTGAACGACTAACATCATCCTCTTTGTCTGGCATCTGGAATTCAGAACTTTTCTATGCGAATTTGTAGGCAATAAAAACAGAAAAATTACACTATGACTATTTCTGTAGGTTCGATACGAAATAGAACTTGCGGCACCATAGAATAAAATAATATTACAGTGATATGTTTAAACTTACAGTAATTTTTAAAGATGGACTACTGGTCTCCACATCTTTGGTAGGCAGCTGTACATTCTTTGTAATCACAGGCACTGAGTATTTTGTTTCATCTTCCTGCAGACGTTGCCCATTGTATCTAGGATTTTTTATGGATATTTTTTGAATAATCTTCTGACATACTGCAAAAGAATAAATTTGTATAATTATTATTTCACTAGCAATTAATTCTGTTCCTTTGCTGTACACTTACTATCTTGAAAAACTCTCTCGACATTTAAACCATAAATGGCACATGTCTCGTAATAAGGACATCTTAAGTCACTAGATAATTTCCGTGGCCTAATATCTTTTATCACTCGAGGATTGTTGTCGTTAATCGAGTCTGTAGAATTATTGTATATATTATAAACCAAAAGTAAAAACTGTAAATTCACATATAATAAGTAATAATTTTCAAAAAAACACACCTTGTACCCCTACTAGTATTTTTGGTACTTCAGACATGTTCCGGAATGAAGACATTCTGTTGTAATAACTGCATGCCATTGAAAAACTTTCTTCACTTTCCAAGCTAAATACAAGTAATACCGCATCTATCCAAGAAGAAAACTGGAAAATATAAGATACAAATTTCAAGACTCCAGTATTTAACATAAAATAATATTCACAGAAATTTTACTATGACAGCTTAATACCTGAGATTCTGGCACACCACCCTCGTCTCTGATTAAGAGCAAATAGCTCTGGTCATTGATAAAAATTTCTTTTTTAAACCTGCCACCCTCGGGTGACTCTTCATGCATGAAAGATCCTGTAAGATACCTATGTACCAATGCTGACTTTCCTGAATCAGACGAGCCAATAATACCCAAATGCAGTTCAGGTACATCTCTGGCCAATGTCCATTCATGACTATTAACAAATGAATCTGGAAATACATTATTAAAAATAAGTTATTATAGCTTAACATATGGTGATAATAACAAATTGTAGAGATCGTTCAAGCATATCTTAATGACAGGTAGTTCAAGAAGAAATCATATAAGCTTTGCATTCTCTGAGTTCAGGTGTAATTATTTTACACAGAGTCATGTAAAGCACATAAAGCATGCAAACAAAATAGAAATATTAAAAGCATCTAATTTTATGTACCAATTAAAAACAGAAAGAGTATCTTAGGACCATTAATACGGTATACCTGTTATGGTAATGAATTGTTGTAACACCCATAATTAAATAGAATTCATGATTTAATGATGGAGAACTTATATACAATGATTATCAGTATAAATACTTTACCTTCAATAGCCACGACATGTTCTCGGATTTGCTTTGAAATATGAGAATCTGAGATAAGATCTATAAGATCATAAATAGCATAAATCGACGGATGCACACTTTCGAATCGTTGTATTTCTTGGCGGATTGCGAGTGAATGATCGTGTCCACTTTGGCCAGTTGTCATTTTTCAAAAGGAATTTCACTTCACGCAATAAATTATAATATATTACAATTAAACTATGGTTTAGGAGTGCATTATGAGAATATAACTTGTCGTAAACGCATCTCTACATAATTTGACGACGATGAACCAATCGAATATTACATGAAAGATGTCAAGTTCGTATATTTATAAACATTATTAAGTAGGAATTGACAAAATAGGTTATCTGACAGAACTTTCTGATGAAAGCGAGATGTAGATAGAAACATGTCGCGTTGTAATGTAAGCGTCCAAAAAAATTTGATTGGCTACTTCATAACACAACGCACAAAAAAAATGACAAAAATTTTACAATAGCAAATTTTATAAGAAAATTATCAATAGAACTTAGAAAATTTAACATTATACAATATATCAAAAGATAATGTTTTCTTATCACAATTGTGAAAAATTAAATTCGGTATATATGTTCTGCCTTTTGCACAAATGGCGACCGGCATCAGCCGATAGTGGTCGATTGTGGTCGCCACATAAGACATAAAGGCGGATTCACATGCAACTTTAAAGCAATAATTTCATCCGCATCGATCCGCGGATAACTTGGGATTGCTTAGGATAAAAGTATGGACTGGTAGGAACATTATTGTAACTGTCTAAAAATAATTTATCCAAAGCAAAAAAAAGTAATTTAACATTATTATCACTCAATATTTATGTTTTTGTTGTTTTCAATTGTTGATACTCAGAGAGTTTTACTATAAATAGACCAAGGTTTAGGCGGAAAAATATTCATATTTATTTTGCATACTCATGTTAAATTATGAGCACATTTATCCTGTAGGAAATCACAACTACACATTAAATGTTGAGGTCGGCTGCAAGTTTATCGCAATCACTACTGAAAAAAGTTTTTGAAAAGCATTTGATCTCCTGGAGCACTACAAGAACATTATTTGATCAAGCACACAACAGTAAAATGATGAAATTTTTGCAACAATCTGAAGCAATACAAATTGATAAAGATCTTTTTGACAAATTCAAGTTCAGTGTTGATCAG
>JARPRH010000847.1:24796-50324 GCA_031763665.1 Calameuta haemorrhoidalis
TCTCTCTCTCTCTCTCTCTCTCTCTCTCTCTCTCTCTCTCTCTCTCTCTCTCTCTCTCTCTCTCTCTCTCGCTCTCTTTCTCTCTACCTCTCTACGTACTCTAGACATGGGGCCGTAAGGTTTTCCCAAAGACACAAAGACTTTGCTGAACCCTGATAAGCCTGATACTTACGACTTGGGAGAACTGAGCGCCTAGGTCGTGCTTGTCGATGGAGTAGGACGTCTTGTGGATGTCTTCGAGATGGAGCTGCAGGGCGTGCAAGTTTCGACAGAGGATGCCACACTGGGGGCATCGTTCTCCCTGCTTGGCCGATGCCCCATCTCCGTCTCCGCCGCCGCCTCCACCACCTCCGCCACCTCCACCGCCACCAGCCACCTCTGCATCGGCACCTGTCTCGTCCTCGCTGCACCCTGACACAACAAAAGAAATCCTTTTAGCAAACTGAATCGGAGGCTTTGCTCTTCGACCAGGGAGGATCTGGAGCCAGACACGTCGGCGCTACGTGGTACTGATTTCAGTACGGCAACCTCATAGCCTAGGACTATCTGGGACTTGGGGTCATTTGCATAAGAGGGAGGGTACGTCGATAGTCTTGCGTAAGACATTGCGTAAAAAGCTCCTGGCTTTTATGCACACGCTGAATATGCTGCGTCTACGTATCTTGGCTGGGATCGAAATAGTCCTGGACCCGGTATGAATTTCACGACTGTAACATTGTGGTCAGGACCAGCAGTAGTCATTGCAGGTAAAGCGGTACAGGGAAGTCGAAAAGTGGCTGATTTTTCGTTGCAACCCTCCTGCCTCGGCCGTTTCAATTGGGGTCTCTCTGGCTTTGACTGCCGAAATACAAGGGGCGATAAAGGGGGGTTCACAGCAAATCTCTAAGCATTGTTCGTTCTCGGGGACCCGACGCGTATGTCAATGCACGGGGTGGCTCGATAAAAGTGGCACATGGCGCGGTCGTTCAACCCTGCATAACTTTTCGGTTCCATTGTCGACGCGGGGAATTTAAATGGCACGCGATTCGCTTAGCCGATTACCATATGGAAAAGCCGGTCATTTAATTTTCATTTAATCGAACGGTCACGGATACGACTGACTTCATTTAAGAGACGGCTCGAATCGTCTCTCTCCGTGAGCAACGAATCGAACGATTTCAATTATGAACAATTTTTTATTCCTTTTGTACATAAATTTTTTTCTCAAAATTTACACACAGCCACATACTCGTTTGATCGTCAATGAACTCGTATGTGACGCACGTGCGCGACCGTCGAAACTTCTCCGCGTCGTCTTTTACGAATTCGCCAGCGACTCGAAGTAAGAAAATTTACGAGGGCGGATCCACAGCCGAGAGTTGCGCAAGCACGTAACACGTGCGCGATCGCAATTAATTGCCACGGGACGAACGGAAGCCACAAATTTTTCTCACCGAACTTGGTCGACTGGCTCTTTCTATTAACGAGCCTTATCTAGCGTCTACGCCGATAAGACGCCGAACCAGGTCAAAGGCGCGACCTCTTATTGCTGGTCTTTCGTACGTCTCGTGCGTCTCTACGTTCTCACATATACCCAATGCTTACACCTAGTCATGCTTTTTACTCAATTCACGAAGTCACGCGCAGCGAACAGTCGTGATAAACAAATCAAGTGATACACCAATAGTCAGATTAAGCGAAATCTCGATCCAGCAAACATCCGCAGTGCGAAATGACGCAGCCTGATATTACGAATTGACGACTTCAGGAGGACAAAGAAACGACGTTTCTGGGAAGCGTCAAATTTTTCAGGTGGTAGCCATTTCGCCTGCAACCATCCTCGAACCTGGCAAAACCTTTTTCGTAAATACGCAGCTGTTCCGAAAGATGATACTCCAGATGGACTTGGACACTTTTCATTTCATACGAGCCCTAACGTACAGCATGCGTAAAGACAAAATTTGAACGTTTCACGAATTATAGAATAAAACATTTTTTTCAAACTACAAAATCTATAGGCAAGCATTATTTTACGTTTCAAGTTAAACGAAACTAATTTCCATATACTAGTAAATTGGGCCTCCGATGAACCGCAGTAACCACCGACCAACGTGATACCTTGTCTTTATCGAAAGAACGAGCTACGGACCCATTGGATGGCTACCGTGATCACGTGACTGTCTTGGACCAATCGGTACGCAGCTTCAGTGATCGCCGGAGGTCTCGACCAATCGAAACTCACGAACCCAGCATCGTTCCTGATATCGCTGACACAACCTCCGGCAAGCAGGGAAGCGAAGAACGAAAAGTAATGGTATCAGTCAGCAGGTCAGCCACATTGGCACAGATGACGATTTTCATCATACATTCCCTTCGAACATATCAAAGTAAAATATTCTTCCTATGACGTCAATAGAATACAGAAAATTACAAACAGCAAGTATAATCGGGCCATAGGTGGTAAACACGAGGGATTTCGAGAGACGTGTTTCCTGGAAGGCTTGCTTATCGGCAGCCGGATAACGCGCACCAAACCGACCAATCAGGATGCAGCACGAGGTGCGTGTGTCAAATATGTTTGTATGCGTGTACCTTCCCCCTCCCTTGCCCCCCCTCCACCTACTCACCTCTAACCATCCTCATCAGTTCCCCCACTTCCTCCCTACCTATTCCTCACTTCTCCCCACCACTAATACAGATCACGAGTCCTTTCAGCCAGTAAAATGTATTACGGTCGCTCCCAGTTGCTCCGTTGCACGATACTATGGATGCTGGATCAAAATGAATAGTACGACGTTCAAAAGTCGCTAGCGTCAACATGTAAAAGTACACTTGACCCTCTCTTAACCGTACTGATTATGAATTGGTACTATTGAGGAGAAAAAAAATTTTTTACCAAATTTTTTTTGTCGTATTCAAACATTATTCCAACCAAAAATTTTAGTGGGACGATTACAATTTTTCATCGAGCCAATGAAAATCGAGTTGGGTATGCTTTGTTATTGTTATCATTATTATGAAACTATATAAAGGATTTGCTCGCAGGTATTTCGATTGGTTTACGTATCAAGGCGCGTATCAAAGGAGCGACCCGAGTTTCCAGCCGGTGGTTATGGAAAATTCGAGGAAAATTTCGACTCGAGCTTAAGTCGGGATAGGCGAAACGTATTAAATTGTAAATGAAGGTTCGCACCTAATGCAAGTAGGGAGAAGATGCCACGGGTGATCTGTGCCGCGCGAAGTAAATGATTTCTCGGTGAGGTCATTGAGCTTGATAGGGCGCGGCGGGCATGTCCGAGTGTTAACCGGTTCGACGTTTATTCGTCTACCGTTTCTCGACGTCCTCGCAGCTACGTTTATACCCGCCGAATATTATCTTTAGAGTTCAATCAATCCTTCGGGCTCTGGTCAATCTGTCGCTATCGAGCAAATCGTGAGCCTCGGGGCTACCAGCTTCTCTCGGCTCTCCGAGGAATTCCAATGCTTTTTGTTCATTGACATCCATCATCGTTTCGGTATATTGCTGGCGAACGTATAACGCGTTTCTAGGATTTTGCCATTGACGAATTGCGAAGATGGAGTCTCGTCGCGTGTGAATTATTTTTTTTATACGTCGAAAAAAATTTTTTTTTTAATTTATTAGATATAATTTAGGTCGTTGATATGGACAATTAGTGAATTTTCAATGTCCTGTGTCTATGGACATTTTTGTACGGACGGGTGAAATTTCCGCAGAAAGTCCCAAGAAAATTGTAACGAAATTCTCGCAGCGGCTGACTACGGCGTCTCGACGCTTTTCAAATAAACATAAAACGTTGCTTAAAGTCAAACTTGAACTTGCGCGTCGGGAAACTTCAAGGACCGAAGGGGTATGCGGTTGAAAGAAAAAGTGAAAAAATAGAATAGAGGAAGATACTTCAGCATCTTCCATCAATCATTCCGAAACACTACTCGGACCATGCGATTCTATCGAAAACACTGGCTCTAACCTCGACGTGACGTCGACGTCGAAAGATAAGATGAAAGCATAAACACGAAAAGCATCGGAATATTCAGAGCGCCGTATCGCACGATAGAGCGATAAGTGCAACATTCCCCTTTAACACGTAGATACGTCTGCATATGGCAATAAATAAGACGATCTAAATAGTCTCTGTAAAATCGGTGATATTCATCGATTTTTATTATCATCTTGTTTACTTTCAATTGCTTACGACATTTTCCGATACGAACAAATCGGGCAGAAACGTTATTGCGAAAAAGCATTGATCCGCGATTCCGACCCGGAAAAAAATTCGTAATTTTATCACGTTCAACTTCTTATCGCTTCTTAAAGGCAGAATTTACAGATTTACTCGATTAAAAATCATTTATTAAATTATTTGCATACCTATGAATTGGGTGACGTTTAAGTAAAACTTTGGAGACAATAAAAAAAATCTGGATAAAGTCAAAATGTCTTGTGCTTCTGATTAAATAAAATATCGAAAAATTGGATAAAATTCCGGATATCAACTAGAACAATGTTTTTGAAAAATCCTCATATATTCTTTGACAATAAATTTCCAAGCGATTCACCATCCCGAGTTCCGACTCCGTAGATCATTTCTATTTCAGCGCCGTAACGAGATATAACCGAGTAAGCATTTTCCGATCTTTCAACATTAAATGTTAATAAGAAAGTCGATGCTTAGATTATTCTCGTAGTGAATCGCGAGCACGATCTCCCCATCCCTGTTTGAAAATACCGAGATAAGAACAATCATCACGTAACATATTGAATAACGCTGCATAAATAACGAATGACCTAAAATTAATATCGATAAAAATTTCACAATGATATAAACAGCAACAAAAACTTTCGATAGTTAAAAAACTTTTTATACACGGGAAAAAGTCAAAAATTTATGCATTTTTTTCAAAATCGAGTACACAACATATTCCAATAATTTGACTGTTACGGAAGAACAATTAATTTTGAAAAACAAAATTTTCATTAAATACACATATAAAAAAATCATTTATCATCACTGATTTCCATCTCGAAACACAGAAACGATAAAATGATAATTTTTATTGTAAAAAACATACGCGCCATACAATCGGTTCTTGTTGACACCAAATTTACAAGTAAATATTAAAACGAATGAAAATTGCACGCAACGTCGTCATTAATAGGTGATCGATAAAAGCTTCGCAGCTCCGAAGCTCCGAAGCTCCCGAAGCTACGAATCTCGCCAGAACGTTATTCATGACGAACGGTTAGCCATTTCCCTGACAATAAATCTCACGTGTAAGCGCGACCACGAGCTTCTCGAGGATCATCGATCTTCATCGATGAATTTCTAAGAATAAAAATAAAGGATCCACGTTGACCATAAGATCTATCGATCGCACCCTTCAAATCATTATAGATCAAGTACGAGAGCGTGTTCGTTCTAAAAAATTTCCCTAAAATTAAAAAATAATTCAATTTCACTCGCTACACGTATTACCGCGTGCAGAGTCGTTATCTTAATCTAAAAAAAATACACTTCTACACCATGCATGATATTCTAATTTATGCGAAGAAATCAATTCGAAATTCCCGCAATTTCTCAAACGAGCGACCGTGTAAACACGACATAATTAACGCACCGCGTTAACTCGGTCGGTAACTCTGTAAAGCCCGATTCCTCGTGACTCCGCAAACCCGAAACAAAGAGAGTATGAATATCTTAACGTCGCTCGCGCAACGCAGCTTGGTTGAACGTAAACAAAAAAGTCCATAAACAATTAATCGTACGAAGAGTGAAAAATATATAGCCAAACCGAATCAACGTTAAAAATATTCACGTTCATATGCTTCGGTGTGAAGTTTATAAAAATATACGTTTGCTAGTGAAAAAAAAAAAATCGTCCGACATTTTATATCTTCTCAGATCCATTAACTTCTTACGTATACATATCTAAAGCAATGCACTCGATATCTCGAAGCGATGAAATTTTTATATCGACGCTCAACATTCGACTGTCACGCAAAAAGTATCCACAGTCGAGTGAATGCGCATATACGCCTGACGCTATATTCCCAACGCGTCGTGTGCATCAGGCATCACGATCCTCGACCGGCGAAGCCACCTAGTGTACTCGGGAAGCACGCGGTGAACACATGCCAAACAAAGAAAGGACCGCCGTGTGTTTGCCAGGTTTTGTTCCTGCGCGCACCGCGCGCCACGGATTTATTTATAAGATCGAACAGTTTCTGCGGAAATCGTCCCACGCGTAACGGAAACGATGATACAGCCGGCAGTGACATTACAACACCGAGAGAGATTAAAGTAGCGGTACGAAATCGTGCATAACCTACATTGGACATTTGTAGAGTCGTAAAGTCACTCGTATAACGTCGCAGGTATAAAAGAGAGCTGAAAATAATCAAAGAGTGACAGAGAAAAGAAAAGCCAAGGGAAATTCGTCGTGACGAGGGAAGTGACGTAATAAAATTTTTTAAAGTTAGAATTGACAGGGCATAGGTAATATACACCGATGGCAATCTTGTTTACACCGAACGTACCATAGAACGTGTAAACGACATAAGTTATAGGTTATGTACGTTAGAGGTATGCACTGTGTACCCAACAGCACGGAAACGTGCAGAAATAACTATACGCAATGTGGGACTGCCGTTAATTCCAGGGATGCGTCGAGACTTTTCGATCTTTTGCGCTGACGAGAAAGTAATAAAGCGAGCTTAGGCCCCCGCTCGAGCACCTTTAATCCGAGACGAAATAAAGGAAGCGTATATAAAGCGTCTCTCGGCGACGCTCGGTCGCGTCTTGAGGTACGTTCAAAAATTTCAAGAGCGATAAACGTTAATAATATCCCGAGACGGCGGACAGCGTGAAATACATTGTTTGATTTCGACCTGATCCGATGGCTGCTCGATGTCGAATATTAATGTCCGACAGAGACGAACGCTGGATACCTGGATCCACGAACGGGTAATCTGGATGACATGATTGCGTTCCAGGTAGGTCAACAGGAGGACAACTAGGTGGAACCTGGATGAACTTACGTGAGCTAGCGTAGAAGCTAATGTTCCAGAAGGATGGAATGCATCGGACCTGCGCAGCCAGAATCACCGTAGCCACATAGGTGGAGCACGCAACGTATTTGGCGACACGAAATCACCACGTGTCCGCGCCACACGCGAGATTCCGGCCCCGTGAATCACGACGAGGCAGGATTATCGGTTAATTTATCGTATTTCCGTGAGGAGTAACATGGACCAGACTCCCGGCTGGACGATCAGGGTACAAGCGCAAAGGGACCGGATGGACGATGAAGTCGACAGGAGGATCGGGAGGTTTTGCCGAGTCTGAGACAATTAAAATAAAATAGTAAATAAATGATTAAACGCACCTTTGAACGCGTTGCGGACGAGAGTCATGCTCATATTCGCGTGATCCGCGTTCCTCGTGCGTGGTACACGCCGAGTGCGGGCGGAGGATGACGAGGACGAGGACGAGGACGAAGGACGCGCGTCGAGCAGGAGCGCAGGACGTCGCGCTCGCTGTCCCGTTCGCCGTCGGGACGTCGGCAGGGTGCTAGGTTGATGTTCGGTACTCGTGGTGTCCTAGGGCTGGGGCATCCTCGCCGTCCACGATGATCCTGCGACGGTAAACTGGACTTAGCCAGCTCAGACCGCGACTGAGCTTGTAAACAAGACAATGTGGTGGCGTCGTCCCGAGGAGGAGAAGACGTAGAAACGTGGAGCCTCCGCGACGTAGTCCGTTTCTTCACGGTGAACGTCGTCGCGTCGCGCTGGCTGATCTTGCTCGGATCGTAAAGGCAAATCGCAGAAGCGCTGCGAGGCGCAAACATCAAACAGCCACGTTTAAACACTCGACGTAGACGCGAAGCCCGGGTTTGGCCACGCGCTCGGTGCACTCTTCTGCTTTATCGCGTCACGTCGTCGCGCCGTCACCCGAGGACTTCCTCCCTTAAGGTCCGACCCGTTTTGCGGCTGTAATTGAGACGCCAAGCGCCACGTACCGAGGTGTACACGCAACTTATTATCACCACGAAACGAGACCGAAGAGGGACACGAGTAGGAGCGAGAGGGGTGCGAAGGGGAGGAAGGAGGCTGCGATATGACTCTGTGACAGGGACGATGACGATGAGAATGCAGAGGAGATGGAGGTAGAGAGGAAAGGAGAGAAAGAGGACGCGGCCGAAGGATTGGACCAGTTTCACGGGTAACCACGGCTGATGATCAGAGTCACATCGGTCGACCTGACGCCAGTATCGTTCACGACGGGAAGATTGGGCGCACGAGGTGTGCGCCGGGGTATGAGGGGAGCTACGGAGGGGAGAATCAGGGAGAAAGAGAGAGAGAGAGAGAGAGGAGCAGGCCAGAGAAAGATTGAAAGAAAGAGCGTGGCGTCGGGAGCAGGGTGGCTGGGATGACTGTCTGTCGGTGGGCGGAGGCGGGAGGGGGTACAGACTGGCACCTTCTTGGAGTTTCGACTGTCGTCACGGATTCACGTCGCTCACGGTCTCGACCGTGGGTTCGGGTTATGGCAATGAGGGGCGGCGGGGTGGAGGAGAAGGGGGTGGGGGAGAAGGAGGAGGAGGAGGGTGATTCGAGGCGTCGCACGAGAAAAGAGAGACAAGTGAGAACGTGGGTGTAGCGGAAAAGCTGAGGATAAGGTGGCCGAATGGCTGGTTGACTGGAGCTAGCTGGACCAGGAGGGAATCGGGGGGGGAGAGAAAGAGGATTCTGATCCAAAGGGAGGATGGTCCACGAGTGTATCGGCGGATGGGTGGATATTCCGTGGGTGGTGGACGATGCCGCGAGAGATGTTGACTGTCGCGACGACGACGGCGTCGCGGTCGTCAAGCCGCGAGGGAGACGAGGACGAACGACGAGGTGTAGCTCGATGAGAGATTTTCGTTGCGATGACAATGAACTCGCGCACTTAATTCAAGAGCCCAGAGACAACGGAACTCTTTTGGACCAGCTCCGAAAAGCATCAACTCACTGGAAGCACACAAAGCCACCGGAGCACGGACGACACACGCGAGACACGTTAAATAGACGAGATATTTCTCCACTCGGCGAAATCGTTGTTCAACGAAGATTCCATCCACCACATAACAAAGTATATATCTTAGAATGTTGCGTACGTACGTATACCTATATACATGTATATATATATTTGTATATATATATATAATTATTAAAGGCGAGTCCAGGACATCGCGGATCGGAGCACGATCACTTTCGCACACGTTTACGAAACGGTCCACACGTTCGAGGGAGACGGGTGGCACACGAAGATCTCGCGGATGGAAAGAACGAAGAATGGAAAAAGGAAGAGAGAAGAAGGAACGAAAGGAAAGTCGGTGCTAGGGCATGGCAGGCAGGCGGAATATCGGAGTACTACCAGCTAAGAGTAGTACCGTCCGTTCTAACTAACACACATAGAGACAGATTGGGACTGCGCGTGCTATAGGATAGGATGGATGGTGATGGCGGCCGCAGCGGCAGCCACCGCCCCCATGCTTCTCTCTCTCTCCTTCTCTCTTGCTCATTCTATCTCTTTCTCTCTCTCTCTCCCTCACTCACTCACAGTCGGCCTCCCACGCTTCGTTGCCACCCCTCCCGAATCTCCCCACCGCTCTCACCTTCTCCCCACCACTTCTACGATCCACAGTCTCTCCTTCCAACCAAACTTCTCCTCCGCCACCCATGACCTCTCCTGCAGCGATCTCATTGCCAGTAAAGCAGGCCGGTCCGGCAGGCCGAAAGACTGGACCGATCGGTTGTCCGGTAGAATCGGTGAGCAGGGGGGGGAGGGCACGACCCACCACTCTTCATCCCTCCTACCTTGATATTTAACTCCCACCAGATCCGTACGTTTACCCCTACTTGTACGTCGCGACGCCCCCTACGCACCTCGCTCTTCCCCCTCCCCCCTCCCTTCCCCTACTCACCCACACTGACTCTTAAGCTCGACTCTCTTTCTCTTGCGAGGAAACTCTGGCCACTCCGTAACGTCGCCACATCCCCTACCTGGCTTCCCGCGTGTGCGTGAGAGCGCAATCAAGACCAGGGGCGTAACTGTGACTCCTGGGACCCTGCAGTCCACGTGGACGCTTCTGTCTTTTGGACACCAGCACCTGTCCTGGATTCGATAGAATGTCCTTTCGCCAGTGTAACATTTTGACTTTTCCTCGTAGGAAGGAGAACGCGAAACGTCATCCCCGGACTATGAATTTCTACGTAAAATCCATTTAAATTTAACACCTAAAAATTTCGCTGTTATCACGCTCCCATGTGTCACCGGAAACTGATATCTTTCGGGCGAGAGATATAACCTTGCTTTAAAAGACTCGTATACTCCTGGTTAAAATTCCGACTTTCGAGATTTCAATGTCAGGATGTACTTCAATAACGGAAGCTTAGATACGTTCGCGTCATATTTTCCATAACGAGAGTAAGGACAAACGGTCGTGCGGTCGACGGCAGCGATACCATGGGTTATCCCAATAACGCAGCCAAGTCAACTTTAAATGTTTAATTCCCCTTCGACACTTCACTCTAAATTTGTATGTTACATCAAACTCTCTAAATATACCTAGACCGACGTTACTCTGGTCGTGTTCCGAATTCCTTCTTTTCACATCGATCCACGAATTCCCCGGCTGGCCTCCGCGTACTCGACAATATCGCTAATCTGGGTTTCGAAAATCATTATGCCGTCTGGGTCCAAGCCTTGTTTGCGTTCGCCGCAAGGCACTGTCGTACGTCACGCGGTAGACATTTATTCCGACCAACCGAGTACAGTACACATCCCTGTACCTAAGACCGCACGCGTCTCATTCCTTCGGAACGCATTGACGAATAAATTAGACATTTTGTATTTTTTCCCCCCAAAAAATTATAACCAGCTACCGCGTACCTGCCCCCTGAAAGTTGAGGTGTCTAGAAAAGGCATCGACTCAGCTTCTTATCCGCTTTTCGTATATACGTGGTAGCTTGTAAAAACCGTGATATCGTGTTCGCCAGAGAGAGGTGGATAGGTAAGTAGGCAGGATGGTGGGAGAGCGGGAGAGAGAGAGAGAGAGAGAGAGAAACAGATTTATCTTCGTAAAATCTTCCACTCGCCGTCTTAGTTACAGCCACGTTGTGTAGTAATATAATAACAACAGTAAACAGCCAATGACGACAATACAGCAACGTAACACACCGTGCTTATTAACGTTCCTCGTTATTAGCGCGACACCATAGATTCAGACTTGCGTATACGTATACGTATTCATTATATCAGCGCAATAGTCGTATCTCATCGAGAGCAAAGATATATTTCATTCTCGTACGACGTCTCGTTAACACGCGCAGACACTATTTATAAGGCGCGAGGGGTTGAGAGGTCGTCCGGTCTTCTCTGTGGTAAAATTTTTGTTTCACGTCGATACGTATATAACGTATTTCTTTTTCCTTGCGTACTGATCGATGCCGGAACCAAATTCGAAAAACTAGACTCTTTGAAAATTCGAATCGATCCCTACCCATAGGCCTAGCTGCTTTCAAGGGTCTCGTAAGGGCGCCTCGCGCGGTACACTATTATTAGTATGCAGCTGCCCGTGAATTAGTGAATGAACGGAGGCAACGTCTCGAAACAATGTGCCTCGGGAACAACATCCAAGATGAATGCGGACGACCAATGGGCGGTGAGAGACCGAGACTCGACTCCCCGAAGCATTTAACAGCGACAATCACCTCGGGCAGTCTCGTCGCGCCACGTCGTCCTGAACGATGACGAAATATGTTGAAAAAATGCCCAAGAGTCGCCACGGAGACAGGGCAATGGAGGTGAACTCGAAAGAAAGAAAAAAAAAAATTTTTTCAAATTTTTTCTTAGACACCTAAAAGCAAGGGTACTACAGTGACTGCGTACGGCCCTGAGTTCTGATAGCAGCGCACTAGTCGCCAGCGGCTGGCGGGTTCGTTACGGATGACGCGACGGACGGTCCCGAGAATAGCCGAAATTCTACGAGCGCAGCCGAACCTCTGCCGGTGGGGATATCCTCGTCCAGGTGGGGATTTTTCATCCCCAACTGAGGAAAACTTTACTCGCCCCTGCCTCCTACCCCCCCTCTTTCTTTTTTTTCTTCCCTTCCCACAGTAGTTCCCCGGCGCAACGAGTTACCCCCTTTTTGTTGCCGCCCATTAGGCGCCGCCGCGGCGTGATTCGCAACTGTGTTTCTTTATCTCGGACGCGCACCGGTGTCGCGTCTGAACTTCGAGACAACGACCGACTGCACGATTTCTCTCTCCTCGTGCTGTACAATAGAGACGTGAATCAGCGGCGTAGGTATGACGTGTTTATGTATATATAACGATAATAACAACGAATACGCGTTATTCGCAAGTGTAAAGTCCTTTCGCTGCGATGAAGGGATGAACATAAATATATATATATATATATATACAGGATACGTACAGGAACATCCGTAAACAGGATATAAAGCATGAATATATATTTTTTCGAGCAATTTTAATTAACTGGACACCAAGAGGAGATCTCATTCCTTTCACTGGTCCAGATGGAGTCTGCGACTATATGCATGGATAATACCACGTATTTTGATAAGCGTATTAATATCATCATCCACGCAGAATTTATGGTTATCAAAAACTTTAACGTTCTATAGGTACGCAGTGGCGCTTAGTCGCTTTCCGATATGGATAACATAGACCTTTTATGGGAGATTCGAGTCTATGGATTCTTCTGTAGGAGCCAAGAAATCTCTCGAGGACTTCAAGATAACTTGATGATTTCTCAAGAGAGGGACGAGACACGATATTAAAGTGACAAACGATCGATATAGATATACCGATCGCGCGTTGAAATAATTTCAGTGTACTTTGTGTAGGTTGAAAAAAAAATCAGATTCCATCTTGAATTCTTAATCTTATTTAATCATACGTGAAAACTGGGTCTTCTTTTGGCGTCTGGGTAATTTTTTCGAACTTAAAATAGTATGCGATATCGGGCATCGGATAAACCTATACGGTAGCACGAGACTTGCCAAAAAGTGAAGGTAGGAACGGTTGACCATAAAACTGTAAAGTTTGCCCGTAAACCGAGCAAGTTGGCAGATGCCGAGTAATAAATCTAGGCGGGCAATGATAATTATGTTAATGGGAAACTACCGGGAGAGAGAGAGAGAGAGAGGGAGAGAGAGAGAAAAAAGTATAATTACAGTATCGTTTACCCTTTGACCACCATCGTTTCAAAGTTTTCTCAAGTCTGTCAGCGATAAGTATATGCGTATATATACAAGAGACCCGATGATTTAGCCATCATCGGAAAGAGTAATATCAAGAAAACATACATATATGTATATTCGAACTGAAATTAATTTAACGCTCAATTATCAGAATTTCCTGTTATCCAACAATAATAATAATACAAAGTTTATCAAAATTCTAACTAATCTCTCCACAAGCATTTATCTTCCAGCTACACGTACTGTACTCTGACCTCTGACCTCAGGTACGCGCAAAGCCCCGTGACGAAATATGAAAAAATTTCTGAAACCCACCCAAACCCACATTCGTATTACGCAAACCGTATAAGTATATACGGTGGTCCAGAAACCTGGCCGGATCCGTAAAACAGAAAATCCTCGAACAAAAACCTGACCTCTCGAACAACTGTGCACCATGTGTGCGCCACTTGCGCCTTCTCCTCTCTCCCACTCTGCATCTCACTCTTTCGCTCTCCCCTTCCCCTTCAGGCGCATTCACACCGAAGCACGCAGATGCGCCATAGGTATATCTCATGGATGACACACACCGAGCAGTCACTCTTTCAGCATGGAGACCCAGGAGAAGGAACCGTGTCCGGCTTTGGTAGCAAAAGGGGCCGGTTAGATTTGCATTGAGAAAATTTTAAGTCGATTGATAAAGAGTTCCTCTGTAAGTATCTCGAGTAAATAGCCGTTTAAGTACTTATCATTTTACCACTGTTCGACTTCTAGCTCCCGATAAGAATATTTATACGGGTACATGACTTGTTTCTTGGGTCCCGGGTATTCAGGTCCTTCGGACCTCGACTAACCTGCACGCAATGGTTATTTATTTTACGTACACTGTGTATAGCCCACGGGATTACTCATAGTGAACTACGAACGACTGATAATAAAAATGGGTAAAGTCAGAGGTCATGTCTTTTCGTACTTTTCGTCGATCCTGAAACAACAAACAGTAGGAGAGGAGGATCGCGAGACGGAACTGTAAGGCGGCAAATATTTGCCCTTTGACCCTAAGTACATTTCAGACTCGCATTATTAAAGTTAGGCTACCGGTTATGGTAGACGGTGGAGTGGACTGTACGAATTAACTTATGGGAGGGAAAGAATTTAATTTTTTGCTATAAGGGAATCATGGGTGAGGATTTATTTCGAAGTGGAAAAATTAGATCGAGACTAGGTCAGGTTCATTGGGGGTCAAGTGCGGATACGTTATGGGTGAAAATTGGTGCCTTACTGTTTTTTAGTATCGAAGTACTCGGTCCGATCGTGGGAGTCGATGTACGTAGAAAAATATTGTAACTGATTTTTCTGATTTTGAAAAAAAAAATTAGAGCACCGTGCATCGCGTGCTGTATCGGTGGCTGATTTTATTTTCGAAATTTAATACCCGTGACTCCTCGCCTCGCTCCCGTTCCTCGCGAGTCGATAAACGCTCGAAGACGCTGGCGCCATTAATGTTTTTCATCTGTCAAAAGGTAAGACCGAGTGGTCGTGTGGGCGTCTAGAGATTTTCGTTGGACTCTTTTTTTTTACCGGAACCTCCCTTCTTTCATCCCCCCCCCCCCCCTTCCCCCGGACTTTCGGCACTGCTCTTATCCTTGTCCTGACTTTGCGCGCGGAGTATCAGCGAAAGTTGAGGAGGACGTAACGAGGGTTGAAAACTTTTTTCCTGCTCAACGAAGTCCGGAATAAACGAAGGGAGGAGGAATGCGTGAAAATTAAAAGGTGGAGAATAGTGGGGGAGAAGAGGGGATTGTGATACAAGCAGATAACACGTATTGTATTAATTCTTGAAGTATTATAATAACTATTTATGGAGATTTTTGTATATTTTTCGAGAGATCCCTTATATGTATATATGGGTCGGAATGGTCGTAGGGTCGTGGGGGTAAAGCATTGTACACCCCCATTGATTTTTTCAAAATTCAAAGGAGATCGCACCAGTCGACAAGCCCTATTCTCATTCTGTATGAATCTGGCCAGGTATCACGTTCCACGTTCCACGTTTCTAGTTTGCCCGGTATGGACAGATTGCACGTGGAACAGGGAGCGCGCACTTCAGAGTCCGAATGCAGCAGCGCACAGTCCAAAGTGTGTACTTATACCTTTGCTCCCGAGGCTATGTTCGCCATATGGGCAGCAGCCTAGGGGTTGTAAACGTGCTCACCTTCGATTTCGAGCCCGTATGCGGGCCAGATTTTATGCTCTCTAGGTAGGCCGGTCGTTCTGGCTCCTCGTTCGCTCACTTGCGTGCACGTCGAAACAATATACAAAGCATGGACGGTCGTGTATACGTGCAGGGGAGTTTGAGCGCGTGTACGTCCCATAAGGGTAGTCCCATGAGAACCTCTGAAAGTGAAATCTCTCATCTCTTCTCTGAAACGAATAAGACTCCTTTTTGGGAAATACTCTCGAGCGTGAAAGTTATTTGGTGCAGGGAAACGATTTCGAAAAAAATGTCTTTTTAGCGAGGTCGATGGGATGAAAATTAGTTTGAACATTTTTACACGATTTTTCATTTCCATTTGTTTCTGTGGACTTTGGTAAACTTATTTATTCGTAGCTGTTTGCTTCTCTGATACAATTCAGATGCTCTGGTCGTTGTGTCATACGTGGACTGTGCTCCGATTATTTGTATATTGAAATAACTCGAGTAATAATTATCTAGTGCATGAGTCAGGTAAACAGTGCGGAATACAGAGAGCAAATGACGGAGAGCGTGACGAAACGAAGCGGAACTGTAAAATCGAAATTCCTTCACCGATAAATAAATTGAGGGTCCTCGCCGGGGCTGGTCCAGCTGATCCGCGAAGGCCGAGAACTGCATCCAGGGGACACCTGGAAGGATACTGCACCGTGCACAACACTACATCTCCGAAACGCAGGCAGAAAATCTATAGGATTTTCAGGATACAGGGGGAGCAACGCAAGAACTACGCAAACGAGAACTTCCTGGATGAAGATAGGAAACACGGATAGAAAAACTGTAAACAATTAGCCCGGAAATGTAAGGCAGCTCGAGGCACCGTAATGGGTGTCCCAAGAAAGACTGACTTTACCAATAATAAAATTCAATAACTAATAATTCTGATTGATCAAGAGCCTTATAGCCGGTAACTCTTATCCTTTCCCTCGAGTCGCCCCTTTAAACTAAATCGAGAGGACTTCTTAGCGAACCACAAACCTAGAACGTTATCCGAATCGGTAGCTGGAGTCGCCTTGTCACAGAAAAATTACGTCACAGCGCGTAAGTCGTAACAATATTTTACACGAGCATCCTGAGCTACTCGAAATCATATTTTTTTTTTATATTCAAGACCACTTTAAAAGAATTGCCTAAAAAATGCTTTTGGAAAATTTTATTTTCACAAAAAATAATAAGCATTCGGAATGAAAGTCATTCCGAAGTAAATATTATAATTATTATAATTTTAAAAGAACTTCTACCTGCGTATGTTATCAAAGAGATAAAACGCCAGCGATAAAACATTAAGTCGTGGATGCTGGTTTGCTTTATCGTCACGGCAACAGCGCCGCCATATCTCTAAATTGGTCGAGTGTCGCATTACGTCCCGGCGAACTTTCATTTCCCGGGTAAATAAAATTCTCAAGATTTTCTACGGCCAGCGGACGTCTCTTTCGTTCGATGGACATTCCACGGACTGTCGTAGGACAGGTCGTGCCGGTCCACGTGGTCGTCTGACACTGTTTACACACGAGCGAACTGTCATTCTCATGAGAACTGTCATTGACAGCTCTCCCGCGAAAATGTCAAAAAACCGATAGAAAATATTAGATGTAAAAATAATAAAAAAACGTAACTATAATAATGCATTATTTACTCCACACGCATGTACCATACTGACAGGTAGAAAAGTACGTACAAAGCGGCAAGTCTTTAACCCCCCATAATGGCGATTTAAAGGGATAGCGGTTACGCATTTTGGGAAGGTGTGCACTGCAAAATGCATCAGGAGCGTCGATAGATATTAGATACCTAGGGGGTTCGCCCTAGGGGAGCAAAGCTAAGCCAGTAATGCAATAACTTGAATAGATGCGCACGCAGGCGGAAACAACATAACCTACCCCCTATATGCACGCGCGCACTTCTACCCCATCTCCACATACATGTATATACATGCATGAACATAACGTAGCGAGACGAACGTTGCCGATTGCTAAAAGGGTCTTGGGGGGTTTTCTCGGGAAGGTACATTCCTCATCTCTTTCTCCGGTTCACTCATTTTCCCAATTCTCCGTCTCTCTCCCTCTCTCTCATACTAGCTACTCGTACCTATCTGCACGTAAGTATCCAGCACTATCTACTCGCCATACGTGCTCGTATGCGCTCCCTCTGGGCCCCTCTCGATGCTCCCAGTCAAATACAGGGAAAAAGACAGAACGAACGAACGAATGAATGGGTTCCAATCTGTTCCATCCCTTTGTCGAGCGGCTCGTGCCGCGTGTGCAAATCTACCCCTGCTACCATCTCTGCACACGCCTCACACCTGAGCACAATGGGGACCCGATTTTACCCTCGCGCACCACCCTTCTCTATACCCGTGTTTAAATACTGGCTCCCAGGGGGTGGTATATGTACTGGCCCCGTAGACTCTACTGTCTTCCTCTTCCTTCGCTCCCTTAGCCACCCTTACTTCTATACGTCACTATGTACATATTCACGGGTGCACTGGTGCCACACGATGCAATTTTACTGGGTGCACCGTGTTACCTACACCGGTCGAGGCTTTTTTTGTTCTTTAGTGATCGGGGGATGAAATTTGAGAATGAGAAAAAAATTTGTATTAAAAATTAAATTTGAATTTTTATATCGAATTCTCGTTGAATTTCTTCATGTGGAAAGTATGTCTAGACTGAGGGAGGTTGTCGCGCGAAAGATGTACAGGTGGCTATTTTATTAGATATTACAAATTTTAACAACTCTTTTTACTTGATATTTTTCAAATTCAATTTTATTTTCTTGGTATTATTTAATTATGTATTTTTATACTTAATTTGTATCTTTATCTTTTTTTTTATTACATACGATTATGCGGAAATCTTGGTTTCATCGATTTCGTTGGGCTCCAGTGGACCTTACAGATTTCCTTTGTATCGATATGACTTCTTGGCGATGTCAAACGATATTTCAGCCGGTGAATGAACCTGGTGGAGATAGATTTGAGGGGTCCGCAACGTGCGAGAGAAAAATTACCTGGTTCCCGAACGCATGTGGGCATCTATCTAGGGTCTATTAAAGGTCGTAAAGCCTATAAACGTTGAAGGCTACCTCGAAAGCAGTAGGTGTGTGCGAGTGGGGTTCTTAACGAGCATGCGGGCATCTCGGTGGGAATTTACTCAATTTAGGTGTAATTGTTTAATTAAGATCCTCACCGTCACGCCGCAGTAGGCTGCTCAGCCGTTAAACACGATTCGCATTGTTCTACGGCGATTCAGACGATACCAACTCGTTTCGTAATTACACTGCCGTATCGTTTTTTTTGTTTGGGAGAAAGGAGAAAATTTTGATAATATGAAAATTATCAATCGAAATATGTGGCAAGCTTGAACATAGAGAATAAATGAAATTTTAAGGTATGGCGAACGAATCGTTAAAAATTTCTTCACTGACATATAAAATCGAACTATATTCTAGAAAATGGAAACGAAATTTTATTTGCACGCTTCACGAATAAATGTTGACACGCACTCTGCGAAATTATACAACGGTGTTAAAGTATCGTGTTTTTTTTATACGAGGACATACAAATATATTTTCTAATAAATTTTTCGTGTTTTAGGAATTCAAAATAAAATTCATTTACACAAAGACCAAGGATACTTTTTATACATTTTTTTCACACTTCAATCTTTACATTATATCGTATATCGGTCACGTGCTCGAAGAACAAATCGAGATTTCGGTAACCGGATAGATCGCATTTCTCATACACCCCTTACCAAAGGCACCCTTCGCATATCCAGTGATTGAACATTGCATTTTTTTTCAGTCCTACCACGAATGATTTGTAGAAGTCGAAACCAAGAGAAAGTGGTCGTGGAATAGAGTACGAAAGTGCCAAAGGATTTCGAAGGGGATGAAAGAAGAAAAAAAATAAGGGATGTAAAAAAAAAGAGAAAAAGAAGGAAATGAGCAAGGGTTAGGTGGAAGTAACGGCGACGCCGACGCCACCGTCGCCATCGACGTCGGATGGGGGAGGGGGGTGGAATTGGTCCAGCAGCCATGAGAGATATATATGGGGTGAAGACCGCGCCACGTGCCCATCGGCCCTTCAATTCTCTCCTTTCGCCTCTCTCTCTCTTTCCTTTCTTTCTCTCCCATTTCCGTCTCTTTTCATCCACCACTCCCCTCCCCTCTCCCGCCCCTCCCTCGCCAACCAACCCCCATCCCTCAGTCGTATCCACCGCCATGGCCATGTGAGTTACCTTTACTGCGTTTACTATTCTCTATTGTGTATGACTACGATACGGGATCCTGTCGTGGGGAGGCTGCGAGATCGCATGAGTCATCCGCTCGAGTTCAAGCCATTGGCGTAGGCTCGTTGTGCCCCCACATACAAAACATCTCCTTGGAACAGGCTTGATACTTACTCTCTCTTTTCGCTTCGTCTTTATCTATACATTTATGATCCTCCGTTGTAACTTTTCTTAAGGGTAGTAAAACCCCCCAACGACGGGGGTTCCCGAGAAATCCGAGCGTCGGCGCCATCTGCGAGACTTTACCGTAAGCTTGTAACGTCAACTGTCTACTATGCGTATAGGTATATCTGTATGTATTACTTATGAAAGTAGTAAAGTTTCCCTAAGCCGAATTCTCAACGATTGAGAGCACTCTCGATGGGAGTACACTCGTGGGGAAGTGACTACAGAGCGCGACGCGTGACGCACAATCGACGCGTTGATACGACGCCGTACGCTGTTGGAACGACGTTTACTAGGTACGAACTCGGAGAGTTTTAAAAGATTTTCGAAACATAATTGCTCTAGTGGGTCGGCGGCTTTTTTGATTTCAAAAAAAAAAAATTTGGCTTAGTAATAATTTTGTATATTTTTTTATAATTCATTGAAATATATATATATATATATATAGATTGAGAGTATATTTATGATAATAATTAAAATCAATGTGTTTTTTATGTAACGATGCTTTGTCAGATTTCAAAATTCCCGCCTGTTTCAGATTCTAGTCGTATACGTTTATTGACTGCGTTTATTTGACTATTCCCAAGGAGCGACAGGATCCATAAGGATCAACGGCGACGTAAACAAGCGACGATAGCCATCCTGACCGCTTGGAAACTCGGTGAATTACGGACTATCAGTAAACGAGGAAACGGTGGAATAGAGACTAAAGGGGGTGGTGGCTAGAGGGTGGAAATTCCTTTAACGATTTCCCACGCTAGAATCGCGTCGTGCCCTAACCTCCGTCAGCTATAACGACCGGACAGAGACGATCGATCCCAAGAGTTTGCTTCATTGCCTTCCTTTCATCGTTTTATTACCCCTTTCCATTCCCCTCCCCCATATACACCCTCCTTCATCCTGACCCCTCGCCCAAGTTCTAGCGACAAAATGTAAATCGACTCCAGTCAAATTTATTTCATGCTCTTGCTGTTATTGCTCCTCTCGTCTGCCACCTCGATCTTGGATTTTATGATGAAAAATTAAATCCTCAATTTTTGACGTAATAATTTCACATTTTTTTTACAAAAATAAACTATCCACTCGATCAAGCTACACTTTCTAAATGGTGAAAGTGCTGGGAAAATACAAAATTGCCTACGACGCTCGTCATAATCAAGGGTGTTGGGAATAAGGACAGGGTGAAAAATACTGCTGGCTACGTCACTGGGCTCGGTCAATGCATCAATCCAAGCTGCATCTGTATGTATTTACGGGACCCCTATATGACATCATCCCTCTCCCGTTGGTCCCGTTCGTTTCGCTGGGTGACTTCTGTCGCCTAACTCCAAACACCCCAACCCCGACTGCCACCTCCCTTTACCTTTAATCTTTATCAATCCATCCAGCCGGGCATCCTCGCCGCCCGTCGAACGAATGGACGGACGCACCGACGCACCGACGCACAGACGGATCGACGGACGGACGCCACCGCGCATTATTCACGGGCGATAGCGTCCCCTGCGACCGCGACGACGACGGCGACGCCAACCTCGACTTATTCCCACCCTTATACTCGTCTACGTTGTACTCGAGCTATGTAGGCGCCCCTATTTCTTCAACCATGATTTTTAATCGCCCCTCGACTTATATATAGTAAATTAAAATTTCACGTTTTATTTTATTTTATATTCCAAAATTTTTTTTTACAATATTTTAAATGTACATTTTTTTCAGTATATCAATCAAGGTTACCGAAATGCGATGCACTTGTTCGGTTTGTGTTCCAATGATCCCACCAACTGACAGAGCACAAGGGATTTCAAAAGTAAACGGATCCGTGGACTTTTCTGAAGTTGAAGTTTAATGCCGCGGAGTGCTTGGCGCTGAGGCGTCTTCCAGTTGAGGATTTGGCCAAGTGCAGAAACGAAGTTACGGAAAAATGTCCGGAGTTACTTTACCAAGAATTTAAAGCTTATCGAGATCCAATGCGCATGCGCGGATATCAAATGATTTACGAACGCTTTGCTTTATAGTCTTGTTAGGTATACCTGAAGTCTGAGAAACCGTAACGCGTTATGACGCGTAACCATAGTTACATGTTGTTCGGTGCTACCATTTTCAGTTCTGCTTCGCCCCTCTATAACTTTGTTGCTATTAACGACCGTTTGTTCCAGTGGATCCCTTGGGATTTGCAATACTACTTTTTCCATTGTTATTCTCCCATCTGTCTGGCCTTGCGATTTTAATCGTTATTTCGTTACACAAAAAATGTCCAATGCTCCCTTTTCACCTGTGCAAAGCGTATGATAAATAATACAAAATTTAAAGCTCAATCGAATTAACTTTTTGTTGTAATATAACGTAAAAAATATTTTAATGGGCGTAAAAATAATATTTTTTTTTCATAAATATATTATTATCTAATCGTATTGCATTGTGCTATCTATACGTCGCTTTGGCGATACTTTGTTCCATTCAAGTTTTGTGCTACAGACGCAATTAGGTCACTGTTGAATTCCAGTTGATATTTATCATAATTTCAACATGATTAGTTCCCAGTATCCTGAAGTTTCTCAGTAGCCCACAACAGCGCAAGCGTACAAGAAGTGAAAGATTCCAGTAGCATCTTCTAAGGACCCAGTCTTACCCAGTCCACGTTCTCAACACAATAGGTATAATAATATTTAAAAGTTGAGTGAGAAAAGAATTTAAAAAAAAAAATAGTCTCATTACCCAACTTTAGGTTACCCAATATTAACTGTCGACCATATAAAGCAAAATGTTGATAAGTTCCTTCAAGCCGATCCATAGTTAAAATCTTTAACTGAATGATCTACCATCTGGCGGCCAAAGCGGAATGACAGTCACTGGCTAAGCGGCTACGTAATATAGGGCTGGACAATTTCTAGGATTAATTTGCCTGAGCCCATAGGGTTCCAGTAGTCCTAAAAGGGTAGTTGGTGGTAGGTAAACCCAGGACGGTAGGATGATGTAGCGCACACACCTGAGGCGTGGGTGTAGAAGGTTGTAGGTAGCCAAGCAGTAAAGTTAGGCAGCGAGACAGGTGGGAGGAGCCAGAACTGTTGGCTACCTCTACCGACGCCACACCTACTATTGATCATTCTCCATTATTTCCTTACCTGGGTTGTTGATTAAACGCAACTTCCAAGATAGTGGAACCTTTTTGCCCTGTCCCACCTCTTTGTTAACCTGCCGCACCCACTTGGACCAGGTCCTCCTCCGTGAGATTGCTCGGCATGTCGCTGGTCTATGGGGAATCGTTCCTAAAAGAGGAATGGACGTACGCAATGAATAATTTCATATTCTTCAGCATAAATGCGAAGTTTGAGGTTATCCTAAAAGTATAAAATTTTTATTGAGTTATATAATATACATATAATATATACTTATAAACGTCATTATTAAATCGTACAGTATAGTCCAATACTCATTATCTTTTCTTTGAAAAGTCTTTAGGGTTTCAAGTCAAAGCACTAAATAAAGCTTGCTTACGTGAGTGTACCCGGTACGATTTTCTTGCTTGATATAATAGTAAAGGGAATGCTTGAGTCTGTCGAGCGTCGTGTTTCTTGGCTTTACTCGTATAATAAGCGTCTAGGATAGAAAGAAAAAGAGAAGAGGAAAAAAAAAGTAGTAAAAACGATCCGAGTGCCATCGGTCGTGACTAACTAGAATTACTTTTACTGGGCTCTCGTATCGTCCTACAATGTTTGTCGAGTTTTCGCCGAGTATCCGATTCTCATCTCGCGATAAGGCAAACGAGTCCAGTTCGATTAGTTCAGGCCGCCTCCTGACATTTCGGCTGCTTTCGCCGTCCGAAAGTAACGAACACAAATGCGATCAGATAAACTTGGATTGCTGCGATAAGACACGTCGTGCCAAACCCCAAAAGTACATACCGGTTAGTCACATGTCATCGTGGAAACGATTCTAACCTAATTGTTACACCTTTGACCTCAGCTTCTTGCATAGGTATCGATCGCGTGACACTGTGCTTACAGAAATTTCTAAAGGAGTTCTTGGTAAAGAGTGACGTAACGTTTTCCTCGATCAGAATAATATGGGACTACGTACGAGCGTCGAGTGAAGCTACCGTTTAATCGAGCGGCATGGACTTTGAGACTTGAGAATTGGGACTCGCGAGTACCGTTAATAAACAAATACAATCCAATTGCCGGATCTTTTATTTGAGCCTGTCTGACGCATTGTCTATAATTAAGTGGCGAATCTTATCTGGTAGCTTATGTGCCAATCCACGTTCCCACGGATGTAATGCACGTATATATATATTCTCGTCCAACTTGTTACTCCACTGCTCTACTTGAAAATGATGAAGCACTAGACGAAGACGGATCCTCGTCGTGTGTTCCTTTTTTATTTTGTTTTGCCTCGCACTGTCGCTTGTTTTACGCGTGTTAGACGACGTCAGGCCGATACGACGAGCACGGTGGGACAGTCAAGAGCTTCACTCGATTTCCACTTGTGGTAGTAAGTAATGGGGCGACCGTTACATTCTTGTGTAGGCTTTCTGCGTCGTAACGCTAGTTTTCTTCTTTACCGACCGCCGCATTTCCCTCGCGGCTCGATTGAACGAAGTTCGCACGCAATATGAGTTTACTTGTGTCGGTACTTTATTGTATGAAAAATAAATTCTTCTTTAATACAAGTCTATGTAATGCGTTACTAAAGCATGAGAAATCGTGGCAAATATACGGGATAAACAATACAAATTTTCAAATTGTATTAGCATTACGGTGAGAGTTACCATTAGAGCAAAATTTTAAGGTAAGACAGTGCGATTAATGTTTCTCATAAGGTTTGTTCCAATTTATCTGTCATTGGTATGAAAATAATTAATAAATGTGATACCTAGGATTGTGTACGTTGCACAAGCTCGCAATCGCATTGATAAATATATTAGAATTAAAATACAAAATGTATAAAACATATTGTATATTAATACAAAATATAACGGAAATAGTATCCATTATAATTGAAATTTTTATACGCCACTTTTATTCCTTAGCAATTTATATTCTAGTAGAATCCATGCAATAAAATTCTCACGTAACCAAGATATGTATTCATGGGGCAGAAACATTTTAACCATAACCACGTGAACCTTATTCATCGCTATTTACTTCAAACAGGGAAACACGTATGCAACGCGAATGACTGACATAGAATTTGGCAAGTAAAATATTTTCAAAATATTCAAAGCACAAAATTGATTGTCAATTTACAACGTAAATTCCTTGTTTAAGACACCGAATAAAAGTCCTCATCGTCGTTATACATTATAAACGACCAATTAACCGAGTCATTTCCATAATACCGGTATAGCAAGATCTTACTTCTCGATTCATGTAAATTGGGTTATATCGATCCGCAGTACCGAGTATCGATAGATCGATCGTTCCACTCGACAGTGTTTCTCATTCATCGTTATGTTTTATCGGCTTTTAAAACCACTGATAACGGGTTTACCTGTACAAGCATTATAGCTGAGTTTCTAGGAAGTGAACACAAGGGTTGGTCGTTCGAGGCCGACGTAGCAATCGATGGCGACGGC
>JARPRH010000847.1:56807-73616 GCA_031763665.1 Calameuta haemorrhoidalis
TGGGTACGTAATATTTTCTTGAATCTTTTTATCAGTCTCGTTCCGTAAGCCTATTTTCTAGTTCGTTATCCCAAGATGGATCTTATTGTTATCGTTTGTCGCAATGAACAATTCAATTTCATTCGGGACAACCGAAGGGAGCTACGGATCAGTGCGAATCCGTATGAATAAAAGCCATGAATGGTTTGTCGTTGAAATCGTATTTGAAAAAGGTGAAAGGTCCTTAATTGCATATACGCTTGTCGAAGAAAAAAAACGATCCAATTCAAAAATCGTTCATTGGAATTTTTATCTTCTTCGAAAGCATATCAGAAATGGCTTTTCTCAAGCTTTCGGTATTCTTTAGGGTCTTCGTAGCGATTTACAAGGCGTCGAGTAAGGCAGTGTAATTTCATTGGATATTTTACATTCTTCAAAACTGCATTACCGACCGAGATGCGTCGTTGTTGTTTTCCACCTTTGTAACGTTAAAAATTCTCATTGCGGGATGATTATTAATGTCACAAACTTTTCCTAATCGTAATCCGGAATAGATACTCGCCATTGTACACATAATTTTGCGTTTCCTTATCGCATTTTTTCGTTTCGCGAAAACTCGTGAAAGTCATCGACCTGAGCCGTTAAACGTGGAATTTGATCGATTGCGAGATCAGCTTTTGAAAAAAATATTGTAATCGGATAAACATGAATTTTTATTAGCATCTTATCATTTGTTATAAACAATTGGACTGTAAGATACTCGCAACGTCTAAGTCGCATAATTTATTTGTCGCAACGACGAGTTGCCGGAGGGCCTATATTTTCCTATGCGGTCGTCCTTTGGCGTCAAGTTTATAGCGCGTTTAACGTTTAAAATATCGATGGATATTTAAAAAAGAAAATTATATTCGCGTGCAGTTTTGGTGCTACTGGAATTTAACGCTGCGAAATAGCATTTGAAATTGTATACTTAAATTGTGGGATCTTGTACACCTCAACGACACTGGTCAAAATGATCAATTGGCAAATAGATAAAAATACGATAAATCACGTAAGGAGAGAAGAAAAAAATTTTTTGAAAAACATTGTTAAAAAAAATGGCGACGGAAATTCTTAGATTATACCGTAAACGATACAAATTATGAAATAAATAATGATAACAATCCGCGTAAAGACCGTTCGAATATCTCGTTACTATTCGAACCGACGGATTCGCAAAGTTTCGATTGATCGTGAATAATTTTCAATTCGCTAATCAGCGATATTAATCTACGAAGAAAAAATCGAACAAGACTACGCGTAAGCTGATAGTAACGACATATCTAAGTTTTACGGCGAATGAGCGCAATTCGATAAACCATTTTCAATATGGAATTTAAAATCTGCCCAACCTTATCAAGAGTGACTAATGTTGTCATTATTATCATGCCTGCTAATTTACATACGATAAACAGAATGCCAAGGTCGAAAGGGATGGTTAAAAATAATTGGAGACTGATTAAACTGATTCGTCTGAGTGATAAGCTGATAACATTCTTACACTGTTTTTCCACGCTAGCGATACTCTCATGGAGTTCTCCCGTTAATTACACATTAAATAAATTATTTTCACGATTTATCCTAAACGCAAGAACGAATCGCAATGCACCTTGAATTTTCCGTCTTTCCGTCGGATTGACGCAATTTTCATTTTTCGCATTGAATCTCACATTTATCCAGCTGCAAACTTTACCGACTGTTACGTCATCAAAGTTATCTTAGCGACGCTATTCAAATTGAACGTTTATCATTTAAAAACAATGCGCAAAATTAATGCTTCGTGTCATCACTTACGAGCGTATCCACTGTACCAAATAATGTTATCGCGATGACGTGACTTATCGTCCCCTGATACTGTGGAAGAAAACTTGTGTATCTATAAGAAATAAAATGATCCCGTTTTAACTTGGAAGGTCTCGTTCCAGTAAATTAAATCTCGTCTACTGCACGCTTTTGCTATCACTCCTAGAATCGTATACGATTCCCCTGCAATTTCCTTCAGTGAGCCCAGAAATCCTTGACACGCTTATCAACGAATCTAGGACGTAATATACAACATCCATGGAGTATACTGTATTAGGATATACCAAGAAAATGAAGAAATTCTTTAGGAAAGAAAGTAAAAAATATTTTTCAAAATCAATCGGGCATACAAATTTAATTACGTAAAGAAAATTCCGAATATATATATATATGTATATATATATCCAAATATTTTTTTTAATAAGAATAATAATCCTTCACCCTATAGACGCACATAGGTACCTACTGCATTCTGTTCATAAAGTCTACATTTGACGTGGCGACTAGTAATGCAAGTAGCATAGGCAAAGTTGCAGAGCGTAAAACGACTGTAACGACGCTCGTAAAACTTTTACGACGCACAACAATCGTTTGTACGACTTTACAGGTGTTTCATCTCCAAGAGTGACTTTTTTTCTGGACTACAGGTAAAAGTACGAGACGAATGCAGAAATAGCTAAAGCATTTTTAAAGGTATCTCGATTTCTTTGTACGAGGTCAGTTAAGAACTTGTGAATTAAAACCCGCTTATCATTGTCGACAATCGCTAAATCATCGACTTGACATAATCGGAGTGTCGCTGCCAGCCGATTCGTGTCCTGATTTCAAAGTGTCCCGGACCGCATCACGTACGACGATATTAATGCTCCGTTGATTTATATCTTCGCAAAGATATCAAAATGAGATACGAGCAGCCATTTTGTGAAAAAAAATCAAAATGTATAATGAAAAATAAATAAGGTAATTGATAACACACAAATCTTTCGAAATATTCATGAAATTATTTTTTTCCCTCCTAAATCGTATTTTCAAAATTTCTTGAATTCAATATAATTATCCATTCACATTCCAATGAAGCAAATTCGGATAGGCAGGCTGGAGTGTTAAATATTTTAATAAATATTTCACAGCTGCACGAGTTCGCTTTAATACGAAGCGCAGTACCTATTCTCTGTATATCTGTGTACAGTGCATACTGGCTTTGCGGTTCGATGCAGTTGGATTATGATAACAAGAAGATACAGCCAGTACATCGTTATACATGCTGACAACGTTGCAGCAATATTCTCACATCAGGTATCAGTGATTTACAGAAGAATCGTGTTTGCGCTGTTTGCTAGTAAGTATTCGGTGTAAATAAAAAATGCCAATAATCCAATGCCAATATCGCCAATAATCTTCGAGCGTCCGATATCCTTAATAAATAAATCCCCAATAAAAAGTTAATGCAGAATGACGTCGCGTTGATAAAAAGATCTCTTGAGACTCGCTGCATGTGTAAAATCGATTTATCCAGGCTGGATATATCGTGCGAATGAAAGTTCATTACGACAAGGGCTAAGGCACGTCTCAAGTTTTGGAAATACGCGACACGGAGCGATATTGCACGCCAGGCTTAACAAGACTTGCACTACTGGCTGACGCGACAGTAAATGTTTCACTTGATTGTCGGCGGTCAACATGCGGTAATCGAGCGTCAGTGATACTTGGATTTTTCAAACGATTGACTGAAATTGGAAACAGATTTGAAAATAAATGATATTATGGATAAACTGAATTTTTTATTTCAAATAAAAGTCAATATTTTGTAAAAAGCAATACCGTGAACTATGTGATATTGTGGGACACACTTTTTGTATCGTGAAAAAATATGCATGTATGTCGTATTGAAATTTTCCTCTAATTTTGATTTTAATTTGAAATACTTTGTTCCGCGTGGATAATTTTTTTTTTTTTGATAATTCGTAAAGTTCCCAATTAATGTTTACTCGATGAATATTTTAGATAAAAATTTTCAAATTTTCGTTCGTTATGCACGCGCGTTACAGGCACTCGCGTGGAATTGAATGAGATTTAAATCGGGTTTGATTATCCGCGTATAAAATGAAATACGATTTACCATTGTACAGCTGTGATAAATATACACAGGGTGAAACGATAACTTTGTCTACCTTAAATGGAAGCTGAGAACGTTATAGCGGAAGAGTACGAAATACTACTATGATTTATTTGATAACTTTGCGAACGAACCGCTTTTACTACGACTGTATAAATTTGTTTTCCACTTCTATCGTATTACTCGGCACGAGAGCGCGGGGTTATCGAAGAGAAATTCAAGAAAGAATGACCTCTTAAGTGTGTGACGGAAATTTTAGAAAAAAAAACAATTTTACTCACACAACCCTGTGCATATAACAGACGTAATACTTGGGAACCAAATGACTAGGTGAATAAATAAAAAAAAATTCAGTCACGTAAGATTATCATTAAAAAAAAATGTTTTTTCATATCCGAGTAATTTATTTATAGAGCAGGTAAACTTGAGAAAAAAGTAATCATATTCAAGCAAGTTTGCTTTTTTCAAAGTGCATTAAAAGTTCAAAGCCTTTGGTCATATTTTCAACGTTACTTCCACACGCTATATTGCGTGTCTTTTACCAGATTTATATTTTTTTACATTTACGTCGACTTGACTGATTTATTTGATGAGTCTATAATGATTTTTGATAACGCGAACTTACCTAACGAGTACAGAACAAAATTTTCGTCCAAAGTATCTAATTTCATGTGAATTGACATTAAACTGGCCACGTGATAGATTTAAAGATTATATTTTTAACGTAGACTAGGCACTGGTATGGCCCAAAACAAATTTCCCCATGGTTTTCGCGCCAAAATCTAGTGATGTTATTGATATCTAGTGATTTTGACAGTTCTCGATATGGCGCCATTATTCAAAATAATCGCATCTGTCGAACGACTGAAGATGCTGTGCTCATAGTTACCGCTGCTAGGTTGAAGTAAAGAGGGTCGGAACGAGCATCAAGTAAATAGTGCGAAATACAGAGAACAAATAACGGAGAACGTGGCAGAACGAATCGGAGCTATAAAATCGAAATCCCTTGACCGATAAATAAATTGAGACTCCTCACCGAAGCTGGTTCAGCTGATTTGTGAAGACCGAGAACTGCATCCAGGGGACACTCGGGTGGACACTGCACCTCCGAAACGCAGGCAGAAAATCTATAGGATTTTCAGGATACAGGGAGAGCAACGCGAGAACTACGAAAATGAGAACTTCCTGTACCGTATAAGAAACACGGATAAAAAAACTGTGAACAATTAGCCTGGGAGTGTAAGGCAACAGTAAAATTCGGGAACTAATCATTTTGCTTGGTCGAGATCATTATAGACAATAACACTTATCCTTTCCCTCGAGTCGTTCCTTTAAACTACATCGAGAGCGTTTCTGGAGCGGCAGCTGGCTTGTGACCGTGAATCGAAAAATCACGTAACATTATACATTTATATGACATTTCAAAGGTAGATAAGATATATAGTACATCAGCAGATAAAGCTAAAGGTAGATGTAAAATGTGATCTTGATTAGATCCAAGTAAAACCCTGCATTCTCAACTACCATTCATTTTTCATTCTTCGAGGTTAGAAACGTCTAAACTTTCTCCTTCCTCGTTGCTCACGTACGATTTACGTGATGTTTTTATCTCTTTCCCGACTTTATCTTTACTTCTTTCTTTGATTCCCTTTCCAAATGGACCAACCGAACCATTCAAGACTTTTGAAATACAGAAAAAAAATGTTCGCATGACTTTTATTTCGAACGTTGAATATTCGTATAAATTTGTACATACGTTTCTTAAAACTTCTTTTTTCTAAGGAATTCTATTATTTTTTTAACACGTACAACTTTGATATCAACTTGGTTCCTGTTGTGCCAGAATATTTGTAAAACTTGAGAAAAACAATAGTTCAAAATAAGTCGAGCATAGTCAGACCTTAAAACATGCGTTTCAAATTTGACTTGCAGAAGTAAATACATGGCCACGATAAATATTGATTATGCAAATTGCTCGAGATTCGTCTGCTGTTTCGAAATCGTAGTCTGAGTAAAAAATTTCGAGAAGATTTAATTCTCGAGCCGAGAGAAGTCATCCTTGTTTACGCTGACTTGCCTGTATCCTCTTGGCCTTTTGTTTTGTTCTCCCGATTCACAGTCCATGTTCCTTCCTGTCGTCGGCTGGCGTCGTTCCTACAAATTTACGAGTGGATTTACGCCTGGCAAATAACCATAGAATTTTCAATACTAAATTCATTCGAAGGACGTCAAAATGTATCCTGAAGAAGTACGAAGCCATTTCCGCCCTAGGCTTTACGAAAGGACAGTTTATAGACAGTGACTGATTATTCCTAAAGTTGAAAAATTTTAATTAAAAAATCAACAATTTTACATTTCACTATGTAAAAAAGTGAGCCAAGAATTAACCATTTGAATTGTGCATATAAATTGTATTAATACGAATTTTTTGTGCGAATTGAAATTTATTCAACTTTATAAATAAATATAATTAATAACGTCACCGTTGGCGCCCATAGGCGCCGGTAATAACGAAATTGTTCAATAGATTTCATACCCGATTGTTTAACACGAACCGTGACTGAACTGTCGTTACGAATGACGCGTTGAATTAAAAGCACGTTACTTTCAGAAACTTCGTAAACGGTAATGAAAGCTCTTTAGATGTCCCGGTGCGTTTGGTCTACCGTAATAAAAAAAAAACTTGAAAGTATTACGCTTGTCGGAATCTAGCTGGCAGGTCGCCATCGCCTCTGTTGTAACAAGTTTAGTTACTCCTCAGTGCCCCGGGCTGGGCAATGCTCACTACTACAAGGAGGGACAGGGATTCAAGAGGTGAAAGGTGGAAGGTGGAAGGTGTAGCTATCTTGCAAGGGAACGATAAAAGAACTTAAGGTTGTTGACATTGGCTGGACTGGACGGTGACTTGAAATTAGCTGAGAAATTTAGAGGGTTGGATGAACGTACCCTTAGGTAAGGAATAAGTCACTTATGTTAGAAACACATCTGGGACCCGTTGTTAACCCTTATGGCAGGGGAGCGAAGGAATATAATTGCTTCGGGCAATTAACTTTCGTAAATGTCAGGGTTTAGGAATTTTTGAAATTCCACGTTACCTCAGGCTCTTTGACTACCCAGTATTGATCCCAGGGATGGTCTAGGGAAGGATTTCCAAAAATTGTGGTAATTTCTTGTTCGATGGAAAGTTTTATAATTTTTTTCTTGAATGATATATCCAGGGATGTTACTATTTATTATTGAGGGGTCGGGGACGCCTGGGGTGGAGTCGGAATCTGGCGAACGAAATTTCACCGAGTGATAAGGGGTGAAGGGAGGGTGCAGACAGACTGGAGCCGTGAACGTTGAAACGGAAAATGTTATTGTTACAAAGTGTGTCATGAATTTGGGCATATTTAAATTTATGGTAAAATTTCCGTTTGGACATTTAATATTTTTGGTATCGAGTAACATCGTGAAAGCTTCATTGTTACAATCGGAATTACAACGATTCCAATCAATCCTACAACATAGATTAACATTTTTTTCTTTCAAGGCTTCTCAAACTTTTTTCTTACATCGTTACTTTTTTCATTTAATATTCAATTATTAATTATCTTCTCGTATCCTTATGCATTGAGCAGATAAAAAAAATTCACGTTAACAAATAAAGGTGCGCGTCCACGTGAGAATGAATTCTGAGAGTTACTCTCAAGAGTACTCTCATGACTGTTTCCATGTGAAAGTATTTTCCCGTGAATTTCACTCTCGCGAGCAGATCAGGCAGTAGCCGGAGAATTACTGTCACAAATTACTCTCAAGATCCACGTCCACTGGAGGGCACTCGCGAACATCGCGGCCCATCAGTAGTGTCCAAGATGGCTTTTCGTAAGCACCAAGCCGTCGCAGCAATAATAGTTGCGTTGCATATTCTAAAAAAAGAAATAAAAAACGTAGAAGAAAAAAAAGGAGCTGCTGGGTTAAACCTTAGGTGACACGCAGACCGCAACGGCGTTGCTAATAATTTTGTACGAGAATTGAAACTACAGGACACGTCTCGGTTTCGGAATTTCATCCGAATGACCGGAATTCGATTAGAAAAATTAATAGAATTAGTTGGTCTGACTATTTCAAGAAAGGATACACCGATGAGACAAACCATCACGAGTGAATTATGAGATACAAAATATACATAAGCATGGGATTTTTTCGTATACTTCGATCAATGCACGCGTATCTTCTTGCGACCAAGTGCGTCTTGCTATGGTTATATCTGCGAGAGTACTGTTAACAATTCGAACTCGGTTCGAGCCTTAGCGAGTAACTATCAGATAGCGTGTTTGAATTTGTTCCCTTGAGAGCAAGCTCTTGACTAGTTTGACGTTACTGCTTGCGAGTTACTCTCAGAAACGTGTCCATTGGAATCGAGAGCGATTCTCCAGAGTTTTACTCTAACATGGACAGGCACCTTAATGATCCGAGAGGTCGAAACTTTTATTAAAATAAAGATACGTATCTAATACTTGGACTATTTGTAGTAAATTTATCTAATTTAAATATTAATTCTAAATATAATTTGTATGCTGATTAATTATATACAAAAATTATATTATTTCGTGAAATTTAATTAAAGCTATTTATTTATTTATTCATTCGGCAGTATCGGTAAAAGTCAAATGAAGAACGAAAAATTTTCTATCTCGTAGGAATTTTACTCCGAGTGCCTCTGACGCTATCACTCTATTGAATCTAAGAAGAGAATATATATATATATATTGTCTCCACGGTACAACCATTAAAAGTATTTGAGATTCGAAAATAAATCCTCCACTTTATACTACGACACTGCGTCTATTGGTCTTGCAATGAGGACTGTACACTTCCAACTTCTCCTTCGGTGTGTTCATGGCTGAATAATCAATTGGAAACGGAATTGAGTCACCCCTAAGTATACAGGAGTCGGTCATACCCAATAAATGTTCTCCAGGACCGAAGGGACCACGTCCAAATAAAAAATTGGCAAATACCAATTGATACTGGATCCAGCCCAAAGGATGATCTCCATTCTAAAAAAAAAAAAATGAATTTAATAACAGCCAATGAATATGTATCTAGACATACACAGCATCCCCTGTGAGCTTTCCAAACTGCAAAAGCCCTAGGCGTGAGCTTGCACTAATATACGTAATGCGCAACGTACTTCCTTATGAATTATTGAAGTTACCAACTGTATATTAACATTGAAACTGGAACAATAAAATTCGTAATACACGCTTGGCACAAGAATTTTATTACTTGCTCTTGATAATATTTTGTGATTTATTTAATATTCGTAAAAAAAAAATTGAACCGAGCTTTTAAATTTAATTAAACGAAAAAATTTAAAACGGACAAAGTTTCTGTATAATCGTATCGGTTGAAATTAATGATCTGCATACGTCTTACTTTGTTGAAGCAAATCCCAAGAAATAGTAGGGGTTACTTTTAGACAATGATTACCGAGGTCACGGATCTGTATGCTGTCCCGAGGCAATTATTTATCCTCTCGTAGTCCAATCCTACAACGGAGCCGTAAAAAGCTGAAAGCTCGTCCTTACTGATCCTCCCACTTCCGGACGTGTTGATGGCCAGGAAAAGTACTCTGGGTATTGTCTTTACCCAAAGAGGTAATTCCGAGTAGCTCGATGGATTGGGGGTCGCCACCAGTCTCGCCCACCAGCATAACCATTCCTCGAGGTCAATGCGTCTTTCCGTATCACAGTCAATGCTTGACTTTTCGAATAAAATGGCATTTATCAGTCCCTCCTCCATTTCCAATAATCTCAAGTATTCTGGACTGTTACGCGACCAGTCAGCGAATCTTCTCAAACGCTAATAAAAAATTCAACTGTTAAGATTTATTGACTTATTTTCGTTTTCTTTTAACGTCAATCGATCAAAATATTTACCAGCCTGATATACGCGATAACAAAAACTTCCTTCCCATTCGCCTTACCTCTGACAAAAGCTCGAAGTCCTTTCTACCGATAAATCCATCTCTGTCATGATCCAGGAGATAAATGAAAAAGTGTGAAAACTTGTCACGCTGGATCGGTGCCAGGGCTTCTGCACTCGTGTCCTTGCAAGGACCGTCGTTTCCGGAAAGACTTTCGTCGCTGGGAAAACGACTGACCCAGGTCGCTACGAATTCAAATTTTCGTGATATTCCAGTACTGGTAAAGAAATCGATGAAATTTGGAACTTTGGTACGAAATTGAAAAAAAATCGATTATCGATCTCACGCGATACTTAAGGTTGCACATAAAGGTTGTTGAGCGAATACTGTGAATAGTTTGTGAGACGTACGCTCAGAATTAGAGACTAGAGATAATAACGTCCCTTCCTGTGAAGATAGCTTTTATACATATATACAAGCTGTACTTTCAATTTATCACTAAAAAATTACTTCACTCTAAATAAACGCGTGGATCGTTAAGTGACAAAGCGATGTTAACCAGAGTTTACGAAGTGTCTGACAATGATAAAGAAACAGTTTTAAATTACAAAGAATTATTACATTTTGAAATGTAATATAGGAATAAAATAAATTTTCCAAAGAAAATCGACTGTAATTATAAAAAAATTTATTTAACCAAACACCCCCATCGCCGTCAATATCCTTTAATCGGCCACTACCCCGTTGCGTCCGATAAAGTTAATTTTTCACCCCTCAATACTCAACGGCATAAAGTAATTAATAAATACAACAATCTACGTTGAATGAATAACGCGAAGCATTTAATTCGAATAAATAAAAGATCAATGACTGAGTAATAAAAAAAATTTGATTTCATAAATTCAAAATATATCTGAGCCTATCGTTAACGATACTTCTAAAAATAAAAATGTCCCTGAACCCACGAATCCTAAAGTAATTGTTATTCTTCAAAAAAAAAGAACGCTAAAAAAAGAAATATTTCCAAATATTCGACTCTAAACTCACTCCAAACATGGACGCTCCATCCAGGATGATCCAGGTCTCTAGGTGCGGTCGGAGGTCGGCTAAAAGTCTGCTCATGATTTGGTACCGTTCGCCACCTCTTGAGCAGCTCCTTCGTCCTGTCGCGCGTCCTGTCGCAAGCCTGTCTCCAATTGGCGATAAATTTACGGGGTACCTTAGAAGGGCTACTGGTCTCATCGTAACCCGTGAGTTCTATACTGCCTCCGGAGCTTCTTTTGACCTCTGACCCATTGCCCTGCAAACCAAACGAAGGGGGTTCCTTAATGCTGCCCGAACGGCCTTCCATGATGAACTGCCAAGTTACCTTAGGGTAGCTGCCTGGAATAATCGATTCTAACCTGGACTAGCAGGTCGCTCGATAACGTTACTGCTATCACGCACCTTCGTAGCTATCGTGCATGTATGTACTACGCTATACTCGGGTCAAGACTTTCGTCACTTACGTTTGTCACGCAATTGAATTTCCCGCAAATTAAAAAATACACCAAACCCGAAGTGCCACTTTCACGGATAATAGTTTCTTAATCGGTCAGATCCCAGCTCCTGATAATCATTGAGCTTTGCATCTTGACAAATTTTGTCAATCATATACGTAGAGTACTGCAACTCTACTTCCACGTGTATTCAACGTGATGACATAACAGGAAAATATATATGTGTACAGTCTATTGATTAATTCATTAAGACCGAAAAAAGTAGTCAAATTCATTTTGATTAAACACTACAATCCCTGAATACTCTCCATGAGGAAAAATTAGGCCAATTAATAGTGAATACAGGATCGGATCGCTGGTTATAAAATTTCTTTAATTTAAGTAATTTCACGATGTAGCTATTGGTCATACGTAAAACAGAGGTTTTACTTTTTTTTAATTATACAACAAGGTCGTCAAATATACTAACAAGGAATAGGAGTATTCATCATTTTCGGCTTTCATCAATTTATTTCTACCAGTTTGATAAGCGGATTATAGGCTTGAAATTTATAGTCACGCGCATTTCCCATTATCCCAATTATCAACGGTAGCTTTTCCGAATTAAATATATCCTCTCTGCTACATAGCAATTGATTAAGTTATTATTTAATAATTTTTAGAAATTAATTTTTTGAGTAAGTTCGTATTCCACACATTTTTTTTTTGTATCTACACTTCACGTCGCGTCCACAATTTGTGACAATTATGTAGTCAACCAGAAGGCTCGCGTCGAAATAAGTCACGATTATCATGATTGCTTAAGGAGCAATTATCGAAAAGACGTAGGAAAAGTTTCCTAATGAAAATACTTGGTGGCGTATATGTAGGTAGGTATACATACGTAGATACACGATATCTAGAAAGTCGTAGAAAATTCACGAATAAATTGCAATTTACGCCAAGTTGTAAAGTCGCGATAATGAAAATGCTTTAATTACTCCCGGACCTAGATAAACTCCAGCATTTAAATCTTCCCACCCTTTGCCCTGTAATTTTTCCAATAATCTTATACCAAGGCAGCCATCGTGCTCTGTGAAAACTGTATAACGAATATAAAAATCCTAACGTGATTTTACCCCAGTATTTATCCCACCAGTCCCACTCAAAACCTTATATACTTCATAAATAATTATAATCATGGTATACTATACACAGTAAATAAAAAAAGCCAAAATCAGTTGTATGCAACCGTCAAAGAATTGCTGAGCAGTGAAAATGTTAATAACGTATAAAAATTTAATACAGTACAAAAGTCATTGTTATAGTCTCATAATAATAATAGAAAATAATGTACAATTTTACAAACAGAAATCAATGCTTACAAGTACGAGCTTTTTTCATGCTCCTTTGTAGAGACTCGAAGCAAAGTAATTCACGGCTCGTCCCTCATTCTACGCACTACCCTTAGAAGTGCTTAATGGACAGACGCAAAATGAAGTTTATTTACAAGCGACAGTTATACGGATGCCTATAGCTATATCTATGTGAAATAATAATAATATACAACATCAAAGACCATAAACGCATCAAAGTACATATAATTCTCGCTGACGATCCCTCGCGTTCTCGTGTACACTTTTCTCCCACGATGATCTTCAAACGCATGAAAGGGATGAAGTATTAACAGAAAAAAGTCTGAAGTAGTTAGAGGACTGTTATAAGGGTATGTATAAGGGTATAATATTCAGTATGATAGGGGTTGATTTCCGAGTACGCAAGCAATTCTGCAAGAATCAGAAATGGCAGTGGGGATTTGTGTGCGGCACCCTGGCACCCACTAAATTTTACTTTGCAGTATTCCTACCCAGCCACGTTTTCATGAATGCCACTTGTTATCGCCGACCTTCGTGATGTCGTTGTTGCGACCGAAGCTAAATGTGAATAGTCCAAAGAATGTATGGTCAGCAAAAAACTAACGGACGGGACTGCATAAAATAAAGTTATAAAAGTTTAGATTAAAAATTTTTATTTTTTGTTTTGGCTTCCTGCTACGTCTATTGTATTCGCCTCCGGAATGGATTGGAATTTTGAGTTGAATGGGGTCAGGGTCTGCAGGATTAGATATCCTTGAATTTTTTTTCCGTACACGGGGAACCTTATTCGTATAAGATACTTATTTAACAATTATCCATTAGTTTACATTAACTAATTTTTCAGTTTTACTGTTGTATCTTTTCCTTTATTCGTTCGTCGCACATAAACATTTGATAGAGGTTTTCGCTTGCTGAATACGTCTAGAAGTCATAGCCATTGAAATATATTTTTTTTTACTAAACTGGACCAACACAAAAAAGATCTAGGAATGGAAGCAGAACTGAACATTTAGAGAAAGGAAGATAAACAAAATATATTGCGAAATGGGCTCCTCGCCATCTATTTCCGTGAGACAGAACCTCTGCATAATGGGGGATACAAGCGAGCAAATTGTGTGATCTTCAGGTTAATTATTAAAGGTACAAATAAGATCAATCGGATTTTGATGTTTTTAAGAAAAGGAAGTTTATTCTTCGCGACATCGATTGAAGAATCGCAGAGAGAAATTCTGAATGCAATAAGATAACTTATGTAGAGTCGCTGGAATAAACACCTCAAAGAATAAGATGATTTATCGCTTTCTACGAAGAGACAGCGAATTCCTCCTGAGCCAGGCTGCACGTCGAGAACCACCAATCGTTTGTGAGAAACGATGTCCTTTGCCTAATCCTCGAGAACTCCTTCCGGCGGATGTCTTTCCACGGAGTTCACGATGCTTTTGTACGGCATGGGTGATCCAGTTAACCTTTGGATCGGTACGGATAGCCTAAAAGTACAACAATCATTATTATACGAAAGGTGCATGAGTCTGTAAATTAAATTACACTAATTCTGGTAAGTATAGAATCAGACATCCAAGGAAGATAATACAATCATTATAGTATCAAATATCATAATATGAATTCATCATGTTCAATGAGGAGCTACAAACGTTGTGATATATTATGTATAGCTTTAATTTAATTATATGGGCATATCTAACGAAGCTTGCATGAACATTTAATCGATTTTAAATATATTTACGTTACATAAATCAAAATATATCTGACCTTGTGTGCAGGATCAACCAAAATTACTTCATAGTATTTGTAAGAGGAGTCTTGTGCTACCCAGTAGCTGTTCAAGACTCGAAGACCCCCACAACGTCGGCCGACGCGTTCCTGGGAAAAATAATTTGCATTTATTACACGACATATTGTTCATTTTAAATATGTTGTGAGATTATAGTAGTTTCAGACATCCAAGGAAGAATAATAATCATGAAATTCATTAGGTATTATTTTTCATCATCTTTGCTTCTGTAATGTTATATTATTATCGAAATTTATTTAGTTTTTAAGTATCGTGTCTCACCTCAGCCACAGATTGTAGTTTACGGGCAGGCTTGAGCTGGTTCACACCATGGCTTTTGGGCTTGCCATAAGTAGCTCCCTTGGGAACGGGACGTTTGCGACCTCCGCGTCGTACACGAATTCTGAAGATGACAAAACCTGCATTTGCGACAAAAGAGAACAAGAGTTAAAAATCTAAATATACTTTTTTTCAAATATAATAAGTAGAACATTTCTATGTATAACCATCAGACGGTACATATCCCCACGTATTCGTAGGAGTGGTGCATGTACAATTCATCATAACTATTTTTAAAATGTAACAAGATATACGTTGAAAACAGTTTGCATCAAGAATCACGAGCTTAAACATTACTAGTTCATAAAATTCTATGCAGGAATGGAGTTGAGACAAATGAATAAATTTAAATAACATTCATTATACTGACATTAAAATGTTGTACCTTGTTTAGCCTTGTATCCTAAACGACGGGCCTTGTCAGGTCTGGATGGTCTTGGCGCACGATGCAACTTAGTAAGCTGACGATATTGCCAGCATCTGACACGAAGCAAGAAACGGAGCACATCACTCTGCTTCTTGCGATACAACTCCTGCATATACTTGTAAGCGCCCATTTTGGACCCCTAAAACATAAGTAATACTTACTAATTATTATTTTATATATCACTCAAATGCAAATGCAACTAATAATATTATTGTCAGAGGATTATAGGATATTTCTCGGCTCATGTACACTCAGAGTGGTGCATGCCTAATCATCATTTTTCAAAAATGGAAACTAAATATTTAATTGCTACTTAATAAAAATTCTAGCATATTAATGGTGTACCGCAATAAACAGACCAAAACAATAGCATTTTTTATTCATAATCTGTTTAATGATCTCATGTGCTGATTGTTTTGCATAGCGTTAGCAAACATCTTGACAAACAAAACTCAGGCTGATCTTGCATGTGTTGTTCAATTACTATATAATGATAACTGATTTATGGATTATGAGAATTTTCATAAAGTATTATTACAAATTCGTAAAAACTATTAAATATTTTATAAAATCTCTCAAGCCACAAATTTAGAGTAAACAAGCGTAAAAAGAATAAAGGTTTCTCATAGAGGTTAGGTTGTGCTTCTACAATAACATAATTTGATCATAATGTTTAATTAAAAAACTATGAAAATGCTTTGTGCCAAAAGATACCACGATGATAATTTTGAATTAATGGTACTGCTAGAATTCACGATTCCTCTGATACATTTCGATTTTCTTCACGTTAACGTCACTCACCCCACGCGATCAGAACTAGAAAAGGAAAGAGATCACACCGCTTGGTGATGTCGGGTGCAGTGGCGCCACTGTCGATCGAACAGTTTGTACTGATCGTTCCTAAACTCATAATTTTCGGGTATTAAGAAAAAAAATATACATGAAAGAAAACCATAATAATTGTTGATAATGCCAATCTAAATTTAGAACTATAACGATTACAATTCAAGATTAAATATAAATGACGTCTATTATGTTTGAAGTAATACTTTTGCAGTAATTGGTATGTTTGATTGAATGATTTAATTTAAAAAAAATTGTATTAAAATAAATACTACCGACATAGAGTATGAAGTGAAAAATCTACATATAAAATAACATACAATTTGACATTACACACGAGCCAAAAACAATATTTCTTTTAATATATTTCTTCTCAAAATTAAGCTGTACTTTGCGAATAAGTCTATGAACAAAAGAAAATTCCTGAATCCTTTATCGATCGAATAAAAGCATAATTATTGTTGGAATGTATAAAGAGGTACTATCGCTTATCATGAGACTCAACTGCAAAATTATTTCTTTAAGCCTTATTTCTAAAGCGAATTTTGAAACGTCATTGATATTTTCCATGCTTGATCGCAAAGAAGGTTCACGCCTGCGCAATTATCGATGTAACTGCGCATTCGCAGTACATCGGTTTGGAGGGGCGTAGAAAGGAGGCCATATTGTACAGTTAAATTGTAAGAAAGAAAATAATTTATTGTAT
>JARPRH010000847.1:92973-104702 GCA_031763665.1 Calameuta haemorrhoidalis
GCCGTTACTAGATATTCTGGGCCAATCGTTCCTCGGATAGACAAAGATTGCATTAGGCTCTTGTAGACATGCCAGAATGATATAAACATGTTATACATACCATACGTCATAAGTGTACCGACCGTGCAGGAAAGTTTATTGCATTTCATTGCTGGATGGTTTTTGCTTCAAATCGAGCAGTATATATGTTCTCAGGAGAATACTAAGTAACTAAAATACAAAAAATAAAGAAGTGGAATAAAACCAAGTATAAACTTATTGAACAATGCCTTTGTGAAGTGTCAAGAATGACGCAGCAAATTTACAGCCAGAAGCTTGCACATCAGTCAACTTGCCCTTATTTAAAATTCGTACCGTTGAATATGTCACTGACATAAAGAAAGTAGTGATTGCTCGGCAAAGAGCTTGTCGAAAACCGTGTTCATACAATTATTTCACTAAAGTATGCACTGTATTATGATACTGTAGCCTTCATTAGACAACTGTACTGCACTATGAATTATTTCGTACTCCTGCCAGATAGACCCTTGAGCCGATTTTTGAACTTTCTTGAATGACCTCAATCTTTCGGGTCACGAGATCATGTGGTGCATCATACGCACGACAAGAAGGGAAGTAGAAGTCGAGAGAGCGATTATTATCGATCATGTGTCTCTCGCAATTGGGCCGCGAGTACGTCTTTTAAAGTTCGAGCAGCGCGTTTCCCTTGGTTAAAGTACTTGCCGCAAAGTTCCAACGCGTGAGACATGGAGCTCGATGCGCGCGCATCGTGCCTTTCAAACAGTACAGTGGCGCCATCTCTGCTACGATCATATTATCTAAGCTTCAGAGCGCAGAACACTTTCAGCGTCGCTGCCCGTAATATCAGTAGCGGCACACGCTCGAGACGCCCCGAGTTTCACCAAGTTCGATTCGAGAAAATTACTTTTAACACGAAGAAACAGCAATTGCACCGGGTCCACGAACCATATTCTGATTCTTGAACGCGTTCGGCTGACCTTACCGTCATCGCCGAGATTTGACCGCACGTCTGAATCAGGAAGCTCGAGAATTTCTCTATTATACACACGCTCCTGAGCGGGAGGGGTCAGCTGCGAGTCAGCAGTGCTCATTAATGCAGCGCTGTCGCTGCCACGGCCGTCCTTGTAGTCATCGCCTTCGTCGTCGGTGGTACCCCTTATGTTACGACTTCCTCTCCCATTTCTCTCGTTCTCTTTCTTTCTCTCTCCCCACTCAATCTGCGTATCCTATGCGCCCCCTCAATTCCTACGGCACTGGTCTGCTTGGGCACTTGAGTTCTTCGCTCCCAATTCCATCTGGCAGTGGCGACGGCCGCCGGTACCGTAGAGCAAGGAGGGTCTTGGCAAGTTCACGTTTTCGGTAAAGGATTTGGCTCGTGAAGTGCGTGCGTGTACCAAGAAGAAGTTAGTAGAGTCGTGAGGGACACGGAGCTGCCGTGTTCCGTGGGCGTGAAAGATTGTGAGCACGGGTTCCGCTGTCGCTCGGACCGAGCTTCGTGTGTGTGCCGCTTCGCCAATCGCCATCATGAAAACATTCGCCCGTCGTCGTTATCGTTCCTCCTCCGTCCTTGTAGGTTCCTCAGATTGAAGTAATATCGAACGCTCGTATGCAAAGCTAACAGTGTGCCAGAATTTTATTATTTTCGTGGTATTCTCGTGTAAAACGATTAATATCGTGAATTTTTGGGCGCCTCGGGGGTACTCTGGCGATAATACGCAGAATAGAAACGTAGTTACGCGCGGACGATTACGCGAACGAACCTGTCGTGCACGGTGTTCGCCACCGCGACACAAGAGCCTACGTAAATGCTTCTGAGGTACACTTACTCCATGTCGTGCATTTGTTGCAATACGATTGCGTGCTGCCAAGTGAGTGAGTTTTGCATCGTGTTTTTAACCAGAGAGCACTACACCCTAGACACTTATGTTCTCTAAGATTTATAATCTGCACCCTGTTTCTCAAACCTCGACATAGTGTTAGTGCGTGGGTGGGTGTATATATACGTTTCCTAGGTGTGCGCACCTTCGTTTTACGGGAGCCTCTGCAATGCTTGTGAAAAATCGAGAGTGGACTTTACCACCTTTCTTTGCCTTTCGCCATCTCGGTTCCTTAATTCAATGCGATTTTTATCTGGAATTTTACCTGTTGGCATCTGTACTTCACTCTACTGTTGCACGATGTAATTCATCAAGCGATACGATGAATTAATTCGTTTTTAAGATGATGACCATTATCACGTAAATTTGATTGCCTAACGTTCGTTCTACGTCATGCAATGATTCATCATTACTCTGGAGTTGAAAGAAATATTCCTTTTTCCTCTTCTTATCATAATTGCTTGTGTACTTATATTGGTTCAAATGGTTATAAGTATTAAAATGTAATTTACTCTTCAACAGAGAAATTCTATGACTAGGATATGTGATAGTATTTTAAAGTATTTTTGTTAAGAGAACTTTGCGAAAGGTAGAATAACTTGAACTTTATTAGTGTTATTTTCTAAATAACAATGAAGTTAATTAATTATTTTATTTCTTTAGGCGAATCGTTGGTGACAGCTGGTTGTGGAGAAGCGATTGGAACTAGGACCATCGCACAAGACAACTGGTCAACCATCACCGAGCTGACTACAGTTTATCACTGTTTCTCCAAGCAGCAAGCGCTAATAGGATATTCAAATAAGTCTGTTCGATCAAGGAGGATCGATCCAGAGAGACGAGAGTAATGGAACGCGAGTCAAACCCCATGCAAGCATTGTGCCGCAGTGGCTGTGGATTTTATGGCTCACCAGCCACGGATGGCCTTTGCTCCCTCTGCTACAAGGAGAACCTCAAGAAAAAGCAACAACCCCCTGTCTCGACCACGACTGTACCGGCCTCGCAGACCGTCTCTGGTAACGCTGGCACGTTGCAAAGCGGTTTTGGCAGTCCTGCCTCCACAGGGCACACTGCCCAACCCACCATTCCTACCATACCTCAGCCCACAACGGATTTGCCCAGTCCCAAGGAGGTAAATTTATTCATCTCTTAATACAAGCATTAGCATCCTTAGAAAATATCAACCTTCTTTATTTTGCATAAATCCTCATAGAACTTGCACAGTAGAATTTCTTGATAGGAATCTTTAGGAACTTAAAAACTGATTACACTCTACTCATGTCATGTACATGTCTCTGTATGTATATAGTATTGTTGTCATGGCAACCTAAAGAAACATTTTTGGCTACAACAAATTTTAGTGGATTATGGCCTCTGGGCTTGGTGCCTCATCCAATGGTGACCCAGTGCAGAACCCAGTAATTCTTTTCTATCGCTTAAGTTTTGGTACGGCCAAAATCACACATCAATTCGCGATATCAATAGTGACAATGATATCGTTTGATGAATCCATTTGCTCAGTCTGTAAACTCTCTAAAGTAACCTAATTTTACACACGATGTACTAAATATAGCAATTTCTCTGTATACTTAAAGAAACCAACAAGTGGTGATGACCTAATTTAAATCATTCATTAATTATTCACAACTTGACGTTCAAAGTTAAATTTTAAAGCGTGGTGTGTGATATTGTGATTTTTTTAAACAAATTGATCACTGACAGTTCTTTAGATCTCTATATTGTACAGAATTATCGGATTTCAGTTTTCAATTTAATTACCGTCGATATATTTGTGTAATATATAAATAATCAAGGTTTTTTTTTATATACAACTTTTTTCTCACCTTTATTTGCATATCAACGCAGAACAATAATATTGCATGTTCCCAATTTTTAGATTAACAAAAATATACTTTGATTACTAACAGATATTGTATGACACATTATTCAGAAATCTAATTCAGCTTCCATATAATATTCATTCAATCAGAATATGTCGAGAAAAATACGAGAATCCACATTTTATTCCGATACTTAAAATTTTATTAGAAATACTCAACATCCATTGAACTTTATACAAAAGTTTTACGTCATTCTAATCCAGGTAGTAAACTCTCTTATGCACAGTCGTATCAGCAACTGCCAGGCACGTTATTCATCTATCCCCGTTACTGGTCTATATTATACAAATACTCACTTAACAACGAGAAGTCAATGGATTTTTGCGAAATGCGTCTCCTCTTCTAACTTGTCAATATAATGTTCACATTAAAATTGATTGATCCTAATTTCATAATCAGGTAAGCAGAGACGAGCAGGAAGGCGAGGCAGGGGTCAGCAGTGGGGCGGCAGAAGGTTCGGTCAGTAGTGGCGATGCAGATGACTGCTTCGATGGCAAGGAAACAGATAAAGAGTCCAAAAAGAAGAAAAATCGTTGTGCCGTTTGTCGCAAGAAAGTGGGTTTGACCGGTAAGTGATAAAATGATTGTGATAACGTTTAGAATATGTTTCGCTGTTCAGGGCAATCATGATATTCTTCTTGATTGATAATCAGTATTGGTGTTATCACCTGATCGACAACTTGTGTATTTTCATTTCAGGATTCGAGTGTCGTTGTGGAGGACTGTTCTGCTCTGTGCACCGGTACAGTGACAAGCACGACTGCAAGTTTGATTACAGAGAAATGGGCGCCCAAGAGATTCGGCGCAACAATCCAGTTGTTGTTGGTGAAAAAGTGCAAAAAATTTGAACTATTTAGTGTGTAGTCGTTGGGAAAATGGTTATATAACTATATAAACAAACAAAATATAAAACACGGAGAAAACGAGATAAATTATCTGGCAGCTGATTGCACATCGGGGAATGAAACGAATGATCGAAAGATTATTGCGCTACGGGAGAGAACGAATGAGAACGCGGGAGAAAGCGAAATGAGAGAAAGTCAAATATGTGTGAAAGAGTATGCAAGGGGAATGTTAGAAGATAATGAATGACTGACGCAGGAGAAACGAGGGAATGAATTAAACACGGGGTATATGAGGCAAAAAGAGAGAGCGAGAACGGATGACTGTGAACGAGAGAGAGAGAGATAGGTTTGAGTGAGAAAAGTAAGAATCCAAAAGTGTGACTTAGGTGGGAGAGAAAGAGATGAATGAATGTATAGATGAATGATTAAAAAATTGGATGCCAGTGCCATGTCAGATTGTCATCTAGTGAGAGTTTTAAATGAGAAAAAAAATCTGGTTACTAACTGCTGCCAGCTTACTACTACTATTACCTATTATTATCTTTATGATTATTACGATTTATTATGATTATTATTATTATTATTCTATATTACGTTTATTAATTTACTTAAACGCAAAATTCGCGGATGAAAGAAGAAAAAAAACGTTTGTATTTAAGTAGACGCGGAATTCCTGGTGCAGTCAGTCAGTCCTAAATATCTTGGCGAGCGAGTCGATCCACCCAGCTAGAAAATTTAACGCAGATGTTTTTGTTTCTATATCGAGAAGAAGAAAAAAAGGAATGTTGTTTATACGACGACTGACATTGATGGGTGATCACAATTCTAGGTTAACGATTAGTCTAATAATTATTAAGTATATTAGCCGATTGATTCATAAATAATGCAATGAAGTATAAGTAGTACTGTGTGTTTATGTCCAATCTCACGAGAATATAACGAGCATTATTACTCATTAAATACTGTTTGAATTTATGTTTTCGAATCATTATTCACGCTTTGTTAGCAGTACTTGTAAGGGACGACCCGCTCTCTGACGAGTGCGTGCGGAATAGGCACGCGATTCTTATTCCTCGATATTGCCGATGAATTTCCCCAGGGATCGAGTGACGTTCTCGATTCGATCGTTCGAGAGAATCGCTTTTCGTTGTCGTTTTCACGGTTCCAATAATGCCCTGCATTATCCTCGAGCCATGGCCATCGCACCTGTCACCTTACTTCAGGCTCCACCTTATTCCATTTTACTCTACGCTCTTAACTTTAACTCGCCTTCTTGTCTCTTAACGTTACTCCTGCGTTACCTTACATTTACTTTATGTTATGTTATATTACGTTACCTTATATGTCTTACGTCTCTTTTCTCGTTTTGCGATTGTCGCGCGACATTTATATAGAAAAGGCTTCGAGGCTGTAATGCTATAACCGCAACGAGCGAATGCTAAGAGTAAGGAAAGACGACGGTCCATTGTAAAATGTACGAATGGAATAGCGAAGAGTACGAGTAAAGTTATATATTCGCGTTAATAATACTTTCGCAAGCATTATTATAAAAAATAAAAAAATAAAATAAAATACAAAATAGGAAAAAGTATCCTGACATGAGGCGATACGGTATCACGATATACACTTCGTCAATAGTCTCGACACGATTCCTCCTCGTTTGTTCCCTATTGCTCTGGATGCTACTGCCTTGGATCGCGTTGTGCTTTCCTCTAGCCTCGAGCATATCCGATTCTTCCTGACTGCTATGCGCGTTGGTTCTATTTCTCTCTTGGGGGACATGAAAAGAGCGTTTCTGTAAAACCAACCAGCAATAGCAGAATCCAAAGGAACAGAATGAAATGACAAAACCGTACGCGAGATCACGAGAAATAAGCCAAAGTGCAAAAGCAAAGTTTAGTAATGAGATTCTTCATCGCGCTGCCATTGTATATCTTTCTTCCCTATTTAACTGCGGCTACGTATTTGTCCGAACGACAAGAAGGACTTTCGCGTTCCAATTGTCAAACTCCGAAGTTACCTCGACACGCATTGTACTTTCTGGTATGAAATATTTTCTCGTGACTTCGTCGCGGATCTCGCGCCGTCGAAAACGTTTCTGACGACATTCTTCTTAAAACAAACGAACGTCTCGCGAACGATCTCGTGTGCCACGCTTAAGGCATCCGTACGAGAAGTCGATGCGATTCAACGTATCGTCCCCCATTTCGTTAAAAAAAATTTACGATCGACATGTCTCATCCTGTAAATCGTTATGGCACGTCAAAGAGATAGTACTATTGTTATGGTTGAAAATCCCTCAAGTACGTTCCTCTACAGTGCAATGTAGCGTCGTATTCGGGTGTGACCCCTGGCACCTCTATCTTGAAGATGAGGTAGCTCTGCGACGCTTTTCTCATTTTTTTTTTTCTCTTGTTTGAGAAATAACAGAACGTTCTTGTGCATCGTCGATTTATGGGATGACGACGTGCCACGCCCATAGACAATACACGACGAGCATACGTAGCGCTCGTTGAAGTGAATGTCATCGTAGCCATCGTCATCGTCGAGAGATACGTCGACAAGAGGGTTGCCACTGTATCCGCCCTCCATTCGACCATGCGAAAGGACTTTGCCGACGCGAGGATAAAAAAAGAACACGCACAGCAGTTTTCAGTAATGTCGACACGGAAAGGTTGCCTTCTGGCATTCATCCTATTTTAGGCATAGCATATTTTTCTAACGTATATCGCAATATCGGATTAATCTTGCCTAGCGAGAGCGACCGAGTGGGAGAGGAGAGCAAGAGAGAGAGAGAGAGAGAGAGAGAGAAAATTTGAGTGAGTGTGAGAATGGAAAAAGTCGAGAGAGAGAGAGCGAGATAAGTGGTGGCATGTGTGAAAATATGAACGTGTGCTCTGTAAGTGGGTGGTGCAAGGTAGAATGTGTGAATGGAAGAGAAAAAGAGAGATATAAGGAAATGCAAGAAGAATCAGAGAGAATAAAAAGGGGAGACGATACATTGAAAGAATAAATAAGAGCCACACGGATTATCAGCGACGTTTGTACTTGGCTGACTACATAAGGACGTAACGATGCTTGTAATTATTAAAATTGATATTAGTACGGTTAAGCGATTAAAAGTAACATCAACTTTAATATATTATATGATTACGATTACTATCCTTCGCAATGCTTTAGACCTTAGGTTCATCTAGGTAAACGGATTTAGCGTATTTACACGAACCACTTCCTTCTGCCATTGAATATCCTGATCCATGTCGTTTCCTCTGTTTTCCTCTCCGCCCCAAAGACCTTCTAACACAGTTCTCAAACATTTATATAATTATAGTGGACTATATTTATGTATATTTAAAAACAAAAATATATATAAATTCATCACCCTACAAATATGTGGCGACCTTCTTGTTGCCCTTGTCGTTAGATTTTGTTAGAGGAGAACGAGGATAGTGATGAGTGGTGAAACGTCCATAGCGAATTTCTCTTTTATTCGTACGTAACAAAATGTCCTTCTACAATAATAAATCTTCTACCGTTTATTGTATTATGAATGTAATAACAAATCAACAACTGTGTGCTTTGCTAAACGGAAACCTGTCTCACCGGAGACTCGTCTTCCCTTGAGCAAACTTGGTGCCGATGCCAGCGGAATCTCATTGTTTCCTTTTCATAAAATCGCATCACACCGTGCTGAACGCATTTAAATAATTCTTCACTATTTGCATTCGCGAAATAAATCAGGGAACCAAGAGATAATCATCGATACGCTCTATTAATACCAAAAACGTCACATACGACAAGTATATAATATTGCTAAATCATCAAGCGATTCTTTCTCTATTCATTGATTTCACATGATGCGGTATAAATTCGGAAAGAGTTATTTCCCTACGTACTGTCCAAAGTACGTTACATTATAGAGATCGACAAAAAAATTGATCGACGTGCATCTCGATTATGCCAAATATTATATGTATATTACATCCATGTACAGTACGCCCAAGTCCATATGACTACCGAGTTCTCGCTTGACAAGAACATTGACTCGGACAGAGTGAAACACAGCTAAAACGTATCAAAGTCGTGTATAATAATGTCCTGACTAGTTGTCGCCCTTCGGGTTGCGACGGTGCATCTGACTAGAAGTCACGTTGGCAAGATACTTGTGAAGAGAACGCGCTTGCTGAGGATGAGCCTCCTGCTTGACGGCTGAATTTTGAACCGGCAGTGGTGGGGACGACGCAGGCGTCAGGATACCGAGGTCGCTCTCGCATTCGACTTCCGTCTCGATGAGGACCGATCGCTCCTGCTTGATGTAGCCGTGATCCTCGATCGCCGACACCTTCGCCTTCGGCACTTTGACAAACGTCATTGGAACGCCGTTAAACGAGCCGACGTCGCCGACCTGTCTGCTCTCCTCGGGAGTCTCGTGCTCGATCTCCGACTTTATAGCCATTTTGTTGTTGTTTTGTAAGACTTTTATTTGCAGCACGGAACCGCCGTGCTGTATGGCCGCGTGATTCTTCAGGCCGTAGGGCGTCTTGTAGCTCTTCCCGCAGGGACATTTAAAAGCCTTTCGTACCCTGCGCCGAGGAGAAGCCATGAAGATACGAGCCTTCTAAGAGCACTTCCGACCGCGGCTATTTCATCCTTTTTCAATTTAATATACTTTGAACTTAATATTAGTAAAGTTTAGCCATGACTCTAACTAGAAGATTGGGCATTACTCGGGCGTATGAGCATGATAGTACGTACTTGCCATCGTTCTTATGACCATTCTTCGAGTGGTATTTTATCCCGTTAACGTTTTTGTAACGCTTTTTGCATCCAGGCACAGGACAGGCAAACGGCTTGTCTGTATTATTATTCTGGTTCGTTGTATTCTGACTCACAACCCTGAAAGCAAGAGTTTAGTTTTTCCACGAATACTCAACACTTTTATATCTTTGGGTTCCATATGTAATTATTAACAGGGTTATTTTCCTTCTGTCCGTCTTCGTTGGATTTTCATGCCCGATGACTCTCGAGGTTTCTGTATCGATGCTGAATATATAACATGTGACTACTACAGACAGCGTGGTATGTCTTCTTAAATGAAAAATTGCATATTACATAATTTATACCATGCTCAAATAGCGAAAATCAAATCGCACGAGAACATTACAGTGCGGCGGCTGAAATTTTTTAGTGTTAACTGTGCACGGCGATATATGTATGCGAAGCGATTAAGCAATACTTGATAAATAAATTAAATAATAAGAAAGGGTCATACAATGTGGACATCAATTTTTGAATAACACGGTATAGTGCGCGCCAGTTTACAATAGCAATATGATTTGTTTTTAACAGGTGAATCTATTTTTAAATATATTTTTATCAACTAAAAGAGTATGTGAGTCGGTGATTTGATTTGTATGAATTTGCTGGCGAATAATATGCAGCTGGTGCTTCATAAGTGTTGAAAGAGGTTTTGCGCAGAGGCAAACGAATATTTGTATTTCGTTTACAATTTTGAAGGCTTCCTATGGTATGTACATACTAAATTTGTCTAACAGAGACATAGTCGATTTGCAATAAGGACATAGGACAGAAGCCACAGCAATAATTACACCAGAACTCACGTTAGCGAGAAATAGTAATTATAGATGTACCTGCTGCCATAGCGAAGAATGAAGTCAGCGGAGAACTCCTCGGAAGTAGTCCAAGAGTCATTGCTGTCTTCAGGTTCACTAACAAAGTCCTCACCCTCTTCTGCCTCACTGCCTATATTATCATGTACTTTGTGATAACATGGTACGGTAGTCATCAAAAACAACTTAATCTCTTATATTAGTATTCGTTAGACATTCCGCATTGGATTGACGTGCGACAGGAATTAGTCTCGAGTATTAATCGCGAGTCCAAATGACGATCATTGCAGGATCTGCGGAGTTAGCTAATTCAATATGTGGGACGTTTTTCTTTGACGATTGACTTATTAGTATTTATAAAATGTTGCTAGTATCCAACGAAATTGCGAGTATAAATTGTTTGGAAAGTAACGTTAATATAAAACAAAGAAGCTTATAAATGATCGAAGAGAAAACTAAATGTATGAGCTGTGGACATGCTAAGGTCACAACAATGTACAGACATACACATGCTGATTTCCCTGCCGAGTCTTTGCATGCCCTCATTTTTGCTGATTATGGCAATCTTTCTTAACATGAGAAACAATATCAATGATAACATTCGTACAAATTAGTGACAAGCCTGGGATGGAAACAGCAGTTTACCAGTGGGAGTGTTGTTCTTGTTGCGTAAAGATGAGGATAAGCACGTTTGATTGGACCGTGCCTGATGAATGGGCTTGATGCTTTCTTTCCTTGCAGCATCAGTCAAAAACCGCAAAACGTAACTCAATGGTATACAAGTGGGCTGCTGTTGTTCTGTCTGCTCCACGACACGAGGATCATAATCTAAGAGATAATTATCTTCAATTTAATAGTTTGAAGTTCTTTATGATTTTCCATACTTCCAATGTTTGCAACATGGTAAGACACAATGAAATTAAAATAAAAGTATGTAAAAAGGTTTACCTTCTCTACACATTAGGTTACGTGATATGAGTTAAACTTTGTTTTACTGTGGGCCACACACTATATTTCATTGTCTAATACTGTTCTACACAATTTCTTTCCAAGAATGTAAATGAATGTCTCTTACTTAGAAGATACCATTTATAAATTTTCAAGATTAAAATTGCTTATAATATATGCATTTGTACTTCTATTATCCGAGATATTTATTGAATTGATGTAATAAGACTATAGAACTTAAAGCATTTCAAGGGAATTGGAATGTGTGATAAAGACTGTTACTGTCAGAGGGGTTGTTACTAATGTTTCCATTTCAACAAAATGAAACGTTCATATGAGATAATGAGCATCTCGTATGATGCATTAGGATCTTAAAAATAATATTTTTAATGCTTGAAGAGCTGTCATTCGCGTCTCTAATGCCGAGTATAGAAATATTAGCTGATGCTGGACGGAGCCCAGATAACCTCGAAAGGCACATAACCTCGAAGGGTGAATGCGATGCAA
>JARPRH010000847.1:129952-146521 GCA_031763665.1 Calameuta haemorrhoidalis
GCACAAACAATTAAACGAAAAATAAAGAAAGCGAAAATATTTTTCTAAGGTATGCGTTTACCTTAGAACGAATTTATGTCATAAAATGGAGAGTAGTGGACTGGATTTTTTTAAAGAAACGAGATCTCCACTCGTATATCGCATTGTGTAATATCATTAATATTGTCTATGTTTTTGCATATAAATTTAATGTAATTTTTTCTCTATCACCCCTCCCCCCCGCCCCTCAAAGCAGTGGACCTTAAATTTCTATCAAACAATGTACGAAAATCTTTTTTATAAATACCGAAACGAATAGTCACTCAAAAAATAATAGTTGTATACAAATTATATACCTAATACCAGAATGATTATCTTAAAATTAAAAAAAAAAATGTGTTTCCTTATATCCTAAAACGAGGTACAAATATATCGTACGAAAGTCTTGTCTTCCGTATCCTCGATCAATGACATCGTAAAATGATTTCGAATTCACGCATATCATATCGATGTCAATAGATTTCTGTATTGTATCGTTTTAATCTTCCATTAATCATTATTGTAAAATATGATTCGAGAATTAATAAAGTTTGTATAAAATCAATAAACAAGTGTCTAGCTATTACATGAATTTCTGGTTTTCCTCGACAAGTCAACTGTGAACATAAATTCATGATCCGCGAGGCCTTGATTTGACTAAGGTTTTCCATAAAGACATATGTGAAAACGTCTATTACACGTTAGGGTTGGTCGACCATAAATGCTAACCTTGACCATAAATGCCCCTCGACTGTTACCGTTACTTTTTTTTTCCATGAATTACCGACCTACTCATGCATCCAACATCCTACTCTATATGCGTGCACGCATAAATACTCCTGATGCACTCTTATGTCGCATATTGTACGACAAGATTTCAAACTGTCATCGTTATTCGAATAAGGTAGGTGCGATTAATTGTCAACTGCGCAAGTGGCCATACTGGAACAATAATACAAACTACACGGACCTAAATATTAAAAACAATCTGTCTTATTTCCAATATGGTAGAAATAAATCTTTGTAGATCGTAAAGACAAAATGTATTTACTAAGACATGTAGTTACTCGAAAGCAACTTTTGAAAGAATTGTCAATTCAGTGTGAGCAAATTTTTTAATTCAGATATAATTATCTCGTATTGACTGTAGTCACAAGATTTTTGTATTGTCAGCGTATCAGTAACTTATATTATATTTGTAAATGTATATTTTTATTGGGTACAGATGCCGAGCAGTCCTTTGCGTTTATTTTTGCTAGTATTAGCCGTGGGGATAGGAAGGATATACACTGACGAAATAGCCAACTGGGCTCTGGGTTTACGAGCTTTGCTTAAGGATTGTCCCGAGGTGCCTTGGAATACTTCAGAAAATCAAAAGTTTCTTGATTCTCTTCGTCACTGTATGCAGCATCGTGCTGTCGTTCTTCTCGATACTTTGCTGACGGACGATAATATTCCTGTTTTTGATGGAATTAATCTTGTGCGATTCGAAGAAAGTGATTCCAACATTACCGACGTTGAGTCCGACAGGTACGCATATCCGATACTATTTATCTCTTGAATAAAAATTTTTTTCACGCACAGTTTTGAAACTACTTATATTACTGGCAGTAACTACTGTTTTTGATCCGTATGCAAATTTTTTACCTGCAATAAGTCCTTCTCCTTACTATCTGTAATTGTAATGTTGTCTGGAAAACAAGCATCACATAGTCTAGACGTTCCATAAGTGACATCTATTATGTCTATACAGAGATGGAGCTAATAGCAACGAAGACAAAGAGGAACGTGAAAGTGAGAAAAGTTTATGTGACATTTTGATAAATCGTCTGTGCCGTATTTTCCGAACTCACGTTCTCAAAATAGATATGGACCAGTTGTCAAATAGTATTGGATTAAATTCTGGATCTTCTGTAGAGGATAAAAGCGATAACGCCTTTCAAGGTTAGCTTTTGCCGTATAATTAATATATTTCACATGAATGATTGTTTGCAATGGTTGTTTCTTTTTTTTTTTCCAGGACGAAGACGTCGCCACAGACGACGTCACCATATGATGCCTCTTATGATGATGGGATTTTTACTAATGGGTAGCATTCTCATTCCAATGGGATTCCAGTTTTTAGCTGTTCTGGGCGGCAAAGCTTTGATTCTCGCTAAGATGGCGTTAATGCTATCGAGCATACAGGGTTTGAAGAAGATTGCAACTAATGGTGTTAATTATGGCCTTTATCATAGTCCAGTTGCAGAGGGATGGCACGAAAGAAGTCACTTAGAACCACCGAATCATTTCGATGGTCCGTATCATGGATATCCTTCGCAGCCTCATCCATAACGTCACTTCCGTTAATTCTTTAAGGTTTTTCATAAAACATGATAGCATTGTATCTCTACGTTTATTTATTTTAATATAAATGTTATTTATTCATTTAAATTAGTATATCCGTTTTTTGATATTTGGAAAAAGATCCAACTAGGATAACCAAAATATTTGTTAAGCGCATCGGGTAAAATTGCTTTGTCGACTACTTCATTATTATTTTCCTCTTTGAAATCTGATTTTGACATATCGGACGTGTCCAGTATCTATGAGAAGCGTCTCTCCAAGTGAGAATTGTAACTGATGCATTATTAATAGTTTGCTGCCTAGCAATTTCCTTGCGAATTGCTGGCAAATTGTAAGTTTCAATAATGAGGCGAGAAACTATCAGGCAGTCGATTTCACGGTAGAAATTCGTTGTACGATAAAGGAGACAAACAATGAAGTACAGATATACGTATTGCGTCCTGATACTTGTAACGAGTATTAATTGCAATTAGGAATAATTAATTAATAGCAGGATACTTAATTAAACATTTTTAATTATATACAGATGATAAGTTTCTCCGTTTCGTTTTAAGTGACGCGTTCGAGTTAAAAAAAAAGGCCAACGAAAATAGCGTTTCTTAATAATTTATTATATTTTCATAGCACCATTCTTATCTCGCGAATGATGCTAGTTGTTAGAAGTAACCGCATGGAAAATTTCCACTGTATATTATATCAAAGTAAATTCAATTATGGTTGTCGGATGCGAAGATGCCAGTTTAAATTATGGCACGACAGTAATAATCCCACTGGCTTATAATCATTTCATTCGCTTTCATTGATTCCGTTTTAACTTTTAATCGAAATCCAAGAGACCATACCGAAAAGATAGACACAATGACAGTTCAACCAATTGATAGATTATTGGATTGATGTTATCTTTACGTGTGAAGAAAATTGAAAATTTTTTTCTCTTTTGCTTCTCTCACTGTGCAATTTTCGTGATATATTTTTTTTTATCAAAGCACTAACCCATTAGCTAGAACAAATATATTCGACTTGATTCACATATTTTTTTTAATTAAAATATTTGGTTTTACTTGAGATTCATGACGCTACTTTTACACGCTAGATTACACGCCTACGACATTATTAATTTTATTTTTTTAAATTGAATTTCTCCAAAGCGTGTGTCCATTGGCTTCGTTTTCTCTCTCTTATATTTTTCACGCTTGAAAAGGATTCAGTGAAACAAGATATTCTTTGTGCGATATAATATTTTCAAAAAAATACGATATTTTTCCCTAGTAGAAAAATGAAACCTTAGGGACATTTTGCTCGTTTTACTGGTATTAAGTACTGTATTAAAGTAAAATATTATTAAACTGAGAGTTTATGTGACACAAAGGTTTTATAGGAACATTATTATAATTTGTATATCACAAAGTCTTCTTTTGTTTCTTACAAATGATTTTTTTTCAAACAATTTCTTTTTGTTCAACATATTGATTTGTGCATGCAGATTACCAACGAGATAGTAGGGATACATAGCGAGTCTGTGCTTCGAAGTAGAAGCCCTCTTGAAACGATGGTTTAAATGCAGCCCCTCCGACGACAGAATCAATGATAACAAGTATTTGGCTATTTAAAAAAAAAATCGAACTTCCTTCATCGATACGCTATACATGGTTAAGCGTCTTTGAATAATAGCAAGTGCATCTATTGACGTATCAGAAAAAACGTCAAATAAGAAAAACAAAGTTTCCCATGTGGTTCTTAGAATCATGAATCAAAGTGCTGTATGTTTTATCATCGTAAACTCGATGCGATTGAATCGGTTTAAAGATTTTCTGAAGTACCAAAGACACTGGAAAACGATAGCAAGTGAGAGATACAAACCTGAAAAATAATATAGGAAAAAAGTAAATATTCAGTAATTCTCTAATACGAGACTGCAGTACCGTATATTAATTTGCAATGGTATTTTTGGAAAATTTCAAAATTTAATAACACTCAAATTTATTTAATATTATCCCATTCTAAAAAAAAAATCTTTTATCGAGTACCCCATGAAGGGTTTCCGATAATATTTTTTTTCCTTTCCATCAGAAAGAAAATGGCATCGGTAAACAATCTACGTGAACTGTATACATAGGTCTATATAGGAAAATCCTAGCATTAGGATGCGCATAAGCGTCTGCACTCAATAGTATTATGTTCAGCGGGTAATCCCTAAGAACTAGTGTCGCTAATAGAGATAATGGCAGTGGTGGGTAGTTACTCATCACGCTAGCACTTTACTTGCTTTTAATCTTTTTTTTTTCATTTTTCCATACCTACCATTCAACGCTTTTGCCTTCATGCATTTTTCATACAGGATTAGTCACAGTAAAAACGCCACCTGAAGTTAGTCAGTAATCCTTTATATTTTCTTATGGTTATCCTAATAGCAAAATATCATTGGCGAGGATCACAAAGCAGATCAAGAAATCTAACCCAAGAAGTGCCAAAGAGGCGGGCCATGTTTATACGTACGTGGTATCTCGCATAAGTACGTAATACGAAGAAATTTCTTGCTACGAGCCTTGAACACAAAATCATAATTTCCCTTTGTAGAGTTCGAAGCACATAAATTGTACTTGGTATTCACCCAATGAATTTCTGTGCTTTGGACTTCTTTTCTCATAGCCTATAAAAATTTCATTCTACGTATAAAATCATTATGGATGCTAGGCATTCATCCTGACATTTTTATTTATGATAAATCTTAGCAGCTGTAATATTTACCAAGTGAATTTTAATAATAATTTATTCTTATTTTACTCACTTCAATCTTGGTTATACTCGAAATACGTTGCGATTGGCTGTAGACGAGTTCGTCAAACTGGGTGAGGGTAAAATTTATATACGAGAGCGTAAGGGATCGTAGGGGTGACTCGCTTTTCAAATGCCAAGATAATCCGAAAGTGGCCGTTATGCTATACTAATTGAGTTACTATTCATCAAGTTATCCTATTTGCGCGCGGGTGATGCGTGGGACGAATCTCATCGATACTAATCATTCGAGTCGTCGAATGTAAAAATTTCTTTTTTTTAAATCACATACAGTACTACGGGATCAGATTGAAAATGCATGGATGGTAAAAATGAATAATTATTTTTCGTAACAAAAATTCATTCTATATCATAAATGACGTAACAATTTGTTTCGTAGCGGATGCTGTTTACTGTACCATAACAGTAAATAGTCATTAATTATTTATATATTTTTTAAATGCATTATTCGTGAGGTGACTTACATTATGTCTGACTTAAGAATTTGTACGCGAAGGACGAGCCTGATTGTTTTCGAGACTTCGAACGAACGATAAACATACTTATTTAAATTAGTTATCAAGTTGGATAAAGTATTATTATTACGGTATGGAAGTTATTTAACTGGAGCGACGGCGAGGAAAAGGTATGCATATTGAACTAAGGCTGCTTTGGTACTTGTACTGGAGAACGTTATAAATTCTTTCTACGAGCAGCAAAGAGGTTTAATGCACAGAGTTTTTTAAAAAATTTATGGACGTTCCTTATCAAATTTCGACTGACAAAAGTTTATTCAATGAGAAAGTTTTTTTTTCATTGAGATCGGCCATTGTTGCGCTCATCGACTTCCTATTTAAATTGCAGAACAGATGAAATTACGGTACGAGATAACGAGAGAAAATTCTTACGTAGACGCAGCGTGAAATAGACGTCATGACATCATGTTGACAAATGAACGGTTAATTGCGACTGATGGAATTATCGTCATAGAACGAACAAAAATTTATTACCTTAGATCATTTCAACGTAAACATCACTATTTAACGTTAAAGTCATGATTGGAATATTAGTTATCATTTATAAGTTTAGGTATAGAGAAATTTAAGTTATCTATGCTGCACATGCGAAGGAATATGGCTTTGGGTAAAGTTGGAAAAATATTATTGATAATTTATCAAAAATATAGTTTTACTTAGATTTCGCACTACGTGCTCAGGATTCGTGGTTGATACTTTGATGAGACATGAGTTTTTGGTAAAAAATTTGAAAATATTAAAAACAACGTGAATATGAGCGAATGAGATGTATAAAATTGGTTAATATTAAAAAATTTGTATAGTAAAATATTATAATAAAATATAATATAGAAATAATTTCCTAGTGAATGTCATATATATAACAACATAATGTTTTTTAACACCATTAAAGTAGTCGCTCTGAAATAAAAAAAAAAGTCAAATTAAAACTTTAAAAAATATATTTTCTTTGATACACGTGACGAGGACAAGCTTTGAATTTTATACGTGTACAAATAAATATAATAGAATTTTTTATCGTCAAATTCAAGCTGTGTATGCATTATGCAAAGTGTACATTATGCAAAGTGTAAATCGAGTGACGAATATGAAAGATTCGCCGATTACGCAGCTTCCGCTAGAGCTTTCTAAGATATGTAAAACAAAGCTACTCGTCGTGCGGCCCAAGTAAATCGCGGATTCCGTCGAGCGTAAATCCTCGCGGAATCTCTGCAGTAATCGCAGCGTGCAATGAGGCCAAATCAAACAGCTTTGGTAAATTTGATATCTCGTAAGTTTGCGAGCGGTCGTAATTCTCAGTAGTGTGTACCGTGTCTAGATACAGAGAGAAGAGAGAGAGGCACCGCGCTATATCAGCAGCGTTGCTCAAACTTTCGACAGAACAATTGCTTCCAGCTTCTTCGTCGTTCGCGAGGCTCGGGGACATATTTTGCTTACGTTCCGAAAAATCGAATCACCGTGCACGGACATCACTAACGATGTGAGTACAATGTACGATAAGAAAAGATTTAAAAAAAAACCATCAAAATTGCAATTGAGAAATTTTAAAATTATTTTACACGTGCAATTGAATTAAATTTAATAATAAATTAATCATATATTAATTATGGTTTTAATTTCATAATTAAAAAAAAATATTAAAACCCTAGTGCTATCGTTAACAAGGAATCCATATGACAGTAGTATGGTTTATAGGGTTTTCACATGCTGATCCATCAATGATTCTTTTGCAAAACCCCTCATGTTTCTTCCATATTTTTTCATCTTGCAGACCCGACTTATCTCAATCGTACAGGCTGCTGTTTCTCTACACCCGTTAGTCAGCAATCCTGTATATTACTGCTGAAGAGATATTAGTAAAGAGGACCAGCCTGGTGTATTGTATAGCTGAGGAAACAATCCCTTGTGTATTGTATACCTAAAGGAAAAAAAATATGGCAAATTAACCTTGCAGAAGTTCTATGATGGCTCCAGCTTATGACCTATGTTAACTGTAACTAGTAGCTGGCAGACTCAGTCCTATAAGGTTAGGTTCTCTTTGTTGGTATCTTCTTTGGTGACATTACACATGATCTGTCAATTGCGTCACTTTGACAGGAATAAATTGAAAGGGAGGAAGATATAACATACATGTATCCTTGTAATTACCTGGCTAGTTCATTTTTTATTATACTTTACGAAGATAGTGGATGCAACTGGTTTTGCATCATGTGAACAGGATGCTTGCACATGCATTAACCGATCAAACAGCTGTTCATAGAATGTGGGTTTTTAATTTAGGGTTGGGTTGGATATATAAAATTTTGGAATATAAGGGAAAAAATGGTCTCCAAGTAAAGTTCTGATGCCGGTGATAAGTGCGTTGAAAAGTTTTACCATGTGATAACAGGAAGTTATGAGGCGAGGGAGAAATAAATAGGAAATTTGTGCCCACATGTGGCCTTTTTTCCACTTTATTTTTCATCACTCGCCGATATTCGCTCGTCTTATCTTGAGTATTTCTGTGAGACAGTTTCTCATACTACGAATCCGAAATATTGAAATTTCCAGGAAAATACGGAAAATACGTCGAAAATTGAGATGCGATTGGAACTCGGTGAATTGAAAAATTTTGGTTTAATTTTTTAAATCTTAGTTACGAATATTGCTAGTGAATCAATATTTTGCATTTTATCCTACAGAAATTATTATTATTATGCACATATTTGTATCATAAACATCTTGTCACAGGTGATAGGGAATATTGCAATTCGCAAGAATGTCATACTTTTATTAAATTCTCATAAATGCTGAGATTCCTTTAATATAAAATTATGCGCGAACGACGAATGAAAAAAGTTCATTTCATTTTAGACTTTCCGTATATACAATATTAAGAAAGAATTTATCATGGAATGCGTAGAATGTCCCCAGAATTCCATTTCGTATAGAACTACCATAAAATACATTAGTGTCTAAAAATAATCTGATCGGTTCCAAAGGATTAAACCTAACCTGACCCTAATCTAAAATCACGGATAATCAGAGATGTCTACCTTCGTTACTAAAGTTTCTCTTTAATATAAGGGATCGAGTGACAAAACTTTGTATTAAAAAAATAGGGGTAAAATAATATATAATACAGGTGGCTCATTTGACTTGAGAAGAAAGTTTCGAAAATCCAGAAGGCTCATAAGGGTCACCATAAAAATGACGGCTGCGGATCGTAATGGCGACGTATAATTCGAAGAACACGATTTACAGGAAGTGTCGTGGATCTTTGAGTGAAAAAAAATAACAATAAAGCGCGAGACACGTGGCTTTTGACAAGGCATGTTCCAGATTAGACTTCTGTGACTGTGAAGAATTTTTTGACAGAAGCGAAAAGATCATTAAGTCTCGTCGAAAATTACGCGTGCAATGACGTCGCGACGGCCGGGAATTATATTTCAAGCGCAAAGAGTTTCGATACTGAGAACTTTCGGGTAGATGACTGAAGACAAAGTAGAAGGAAAAAAATACTGGGATTTTTTAATGACGTCGACTCAGTACGTGGACTTGATTTATAAAAAGAATATATGAAACGTAATCACTGATTTATCATTCCCATGTGAAGATAATGTCGTGGGAGTTTTTTAGTTCTCAAAATTAGTTCAAACGAGTGATGATCGACATGCTATTTCTTCTATTTTCAGATAAATCTTTGTGAAGTATACTGTAGCAAGTTACATTTACTTGTAGCTGATTATAATTCCTTTGGCAATGCTTCTGGGGTATGTTGACTTGTTGGACTTTACAAGGCATTGCGAAAACATTGACAAAAAGTAGTTTTACTGTTTTGAAGGTAACAAAATTTTATTTAAAAATTGTATCGTATTTTTAATTATTATTATACTTTCTCCTGTTGCAGTTGATACAGTGCACGTGTGGATATATTGTATTTATGTTAATTGTTTATGAAAAAGATTATTAGAACTAGAAAGATAAGAATTATCTGATTGTCAGCAGCTATGGCAAAATTCTGTGGACGACTGGCTGTCAAGTATTGGGATATTTTATTACGTTTTTGGAATGACAGTAACGATCAGCGGGTGACTTTGATATTGTAGTTGAGAACTTTTTTTGAATTTTGATTCTTGAAGCGATACGAATTTTTATATTTTATTGGTTTCTCGTTATCACGTATCGTGGTGTCTACGTCAACTTTAATATTTGGGTAATTATAATTTTGGTAATTATAATGTTTATCTTTGATTTTTTTCTTAATGTAATCATAGTCAAGGTGGTTGGAAGTATTTTCGAATTATTTTTGTCCATCATTGGGTAATTTGACACTGTATGGTGATCGATCATGCAACTTGCACCAAGTTGGATTCATAAATTTACGAACCGACCTTATGTCGTATTTTGGAACTGGATGCTTTGGGCCAGCATCGCATTCGAAGTGTCAAATTTCAAACGATGAACAAGGGATCAAGATAATTTTTCTATTTACGAAAAATCCAGCACGTTATTCTATATTATTATTTTACTATTCATTTTTTTTCTAATAATCCATATAATTTTTTTTCCAGCCATCACTCCTGCATCTTCCCTAAAGCAGGGATTCTTAATTTTTTTGGCGTGATAACGCGTACGAATAATCACCCATGATAAGAATGAAAGAAAAAGAACGCGATAACAAAATCTTTGAGGGATTTTGACAAATTTCATTAGACCTCGCAAGCTCAGATATTACGTAATTGAGTGTGGAAAATACGTGTTTGAGGTTAGGGTAGCAAAAGGTGTCAGACATATATTGTGGCAGTAGTGATAAACATTATTGCAAACATTGTTTGGCGCTAATGAAAATTGAGATTGAGCGCAGCGTTTAAACGGGGGTGCAATCAGTTAACATCTAAGAGTGTCCCGTGCTGGCGTCTAGGTTAACCATCGACGTCGACGTCGGCGTCGGTTGACGGTATCGGTGGTGCAAGTAGGCGCTGGTGTTGGTGCTAGTGGAGGATCGGTGGGTTTCGGGGATGCGCAGCGAGGGCAGAGGGTGCGCTACGATACGACCGCCTTCCACCACCGGGTATAAGAGGGACGTCGTGCGTCGCGACGGCACAGAGCAGCTTTTCGACGCCCCCGTTTCTATCCTCTTGGTATAGTACTACCCGAATCAGGATCATCCTCGTACATTGGCATTCTCAGCTTCCTCTTCAGGATGCTTGGACCTATTGGGATCTTCGTGTACTTCATTTTATTTAAAATCTTCGGATTGGCCGTCGCGACGGCCGCGACGATACCTGATCGTAACTACCTTCAGCAACAGGTAAGCGGAATTGAGCTCCAGGCTAATTTAGTGGCTCAATAATTTTTTTCTGTTTGGTATTCAATTATATTATAATTTATTATTTTTCAATATATCGTTTATAAATATTAGTATTTGGGATAAAAATCTTGGTTTGATTTTTTCTTGTAATACAGGTAAAGTAATAAAAGGTAATGTAACTTCTTGACTAAGTTCGATTAATTTTTTTTATTTTCTCGTGATAATCTTTTTTCTCTGTCCGAAGCTTAGTGGAACTAATCTATATGGCTGATAGATGCTTCGAATCTAATTATAGGAGTAGATATCGTACGAAGCTTGCAATGGGATTACCTTAGGAGGATTAATCGTATTTTTATTTATCAAGAAATAATATGTGAAGATCATTTCTATTTTTGGATAATTTCATGAGAAGTGGTAAAAAGTTTTTTTTCAGTAATTTCTATTGATTCACCGCATATTACCCTTTGCTGTAACCCGTTGGCATTTCACAAAATTCTCTATGTTTATAGTATCACTTAGGAAACTTGTTCGCAAAAGAGATTCTTGTGATGAAGCATAATTTCGTATTATATAATAACGGTAGAGTGGATGTGCTTGAAATTAATGGTAATAGATGCATAAATGAATACTTTTCGTCTTCAGATTTCATTGCCATTGCAACCTTATTGAATGGTAAAAAATATTTATTTTTTATGCATCCGTTCATCGCAATATTTACTTTTACCCCGAAAAACCTGAACTATTGGTACGTAAATAAGAATTTGCATTATGTTATAAAATTGAATCGACAAAAACAAGACCAAATGAAAGTGAATGTCGGTAAGGTCGCAGCCGAAGTTTAATCAAGATAAACGAAGTATGATATCGTTTGCAAGCTTTTGGGAGGACCATTTTTTTTTAAAGCTAGCCAACAAAGTGCGATAATGGATGAATGACGGACGATCCTATAATCAACATTGAAAATTCTATCGATTGTGATTTTTGTTGGATCCTGTGAAAACTTATTAAAAAAACTGCCAAAGTTAATTGCACTAATCTCAGGGATACGATTATAATTCATTATTATGACCAAGACTTAGATTCATCAAATTCTTAAAAATTTATCAAGCCACTGCTTTTTGTATTGTTTGTTCGAAATCAACTTGTCGGATGGTACGTAACGTCTTAGCTAGAGTCGTTAATATTCATTTAGTCAGGCAATTTGCTTTTATACGAAAAGGGCGAAAATCACTTAGTACCTTTGAATGTTAATTGGCCAATTTACGAAATAAAGGCGCTCGAATTTTCTTTGATCCTTAATAATATGTATAGGAACAACGTAAAGACCAATTTAAATCATATCATTTATATCGTATGTATGAATAGTTTTTTTTTGTAAAATCATTTTCTAATTATCGTTTGATATATAAAAGAAAAACGGAATAACATGAAAAAAAGTAATCAAGGAAAAGCACGTAAAATTGCATTATTCATAAATTTCCTCAAATATTGGCCAAAAATTAGTTGCGTTTTTTCTTTTTCATCTTCTTAAGACATATATATGTCCATCCATTAGAAAAATACGCAATGATTATCTGACCAACCCAATAGTATCTTGAATTGCAATTTTATTTATCGATCGCGTAATTATTTTTTTTCAAAAAAAAAAAAATCCTTTACTTATTATCAGTGGTTCAGATATTATAAACTCGCATCATACTAGACAATTAAAATACGTATATATAATTATGAATGGCTCGAACTCGATGCAAGAGTATATAGTTATATGATGAATTTGCTTGATATTAAATTGATGTCGAAATGGGAGTTCTTGCTTAATGATGATACAAGATAATTGGCTGGGAAAACGAAGGGAAGCCATCCGAGGTACTATTATACCTTAACGGTTACAATTTGCTGACTTCAAAGATCAATAATTGATTATGAATGAAACTTTTTTCAACGACGTATACATTTTATTTGTTTAGTAATTTATAAAATAGAAAAATTTCATTTTCATTAGATTAGAAAACAGCTGTTGTAATTTAAAAAAAAAAATGTAATTTTTCACAGAGAAAAGATAAAAAAATTATGATAACGATTTTGACATTTAAATAGATTATATAGAAGAAAAAAATAAAGAAAAATAACCAAGTAACATGTTTCGTAATACGATTAGTTTCTGAAATGAAAAAAATTGATATCGACATTCAGGTTCTGAGTATAGACACTAGGTTAAAAGGTTCTGCGAAAGAATCAGTCAAGGGCGCCTATTCCATTTCATCGAAGAGGAAATGAACTGTCTCTCGAAACCGATTGGCGACCCTCGTAATCCATATTGAAGCCTAACACCAGTTTATCGATGTTCTCAATTTGCTTCAATCGTATAATACAAATGATCGCAGTACAGTAAAATGTATGAGTTAGTAAAATACAATCTGCACTATGAATGAATAGTGTTAGAGATCAGTCATTGGGATTCAAATAAAAATATGGAAATCGGATATAAAAATGGCAACTATTTTTAATGACTGTCATCGATCAGAATAACACGTCGACATTGTGAACGTGCATCTAAATAGGTTAGACTCGACTATACGTATAGTCAGTAAAGTTGATTACCTAGTCAAAGGACAGGCAGCTATAGGAACTTAGTAAATGACCTTATAAATTTAAAGCAATATTACTTGAAAGGAATAATTTTTTTTCTTTACAGATTCCAGTGAGTGACTTATTAAAGGATCCAATTTTGGATATGTATCTTTTAGAAGGATTTCGTCAGAGACAGGCATCTCCCCACTTTATCACAGGTAAGTTATCACGAATTGACCTTGACCCCATTAATAAAGAAAATTGATAATTTTTAATATTACAAAATATTTCTAACTGGCCAATCAGTCCTATCGATCATTTGTGTCCAACATATTTTCATAAGGATTCTTAAGAACTCAAAGAAATTTGTGACGAACGTAAAATATTCGTTTTTGCGTTATCGAATGATCAGATATTTTTACTTGATTTAGAAAAAAAGAAAAAAGTGATACTTATTGCTCGTGAATATTTTATAGTTTGCATATATTGAAATTGAATTTTTTGGTAGCAATTCTGATAATTACGAATGGGATATATAATCCTGTATTATGCTCCCTGAGGATTGTATCTGGTGTTTATCGATATAATGGAATAGTCTCGTAACGTTGATACTTTATATCGAGAATCTTCAAAGTACCTTATACTGTGGTAAACGCAAATGCTCGTGCAAGATCAGAATCTAAATTCAAGGTTAAACTTCGGTGCAGCTACCGTGAGCTTAAATGAAAATGGCGCAATGAAAGCTCTGGTGGGATTCCAGCTTTGAATACAATATGGAAACCGCAATCTCGTGGTTTCTCTCTGAATCTCGAGCTAAAGATCATTACAATTTGCATAATTGTTTTGTGTTAAGAGACACCACAATTTTATTTAATTATCTCTTGAGTGTCATAAACGTTTATATTTTGAGCCAGTGCAGTGGACGTGTGTACACGTTATTTAAAAAAATTTTTTTTTGAAGACGGATTTAAACGACAGTTAATACCTTGAGGTTTTTGAGGTCGTTGAAACTAAATTTCAGATAAGATTTTCAAAATTAAAATAACGTATCTAATGCGACTGGAACTATGACAAATATTTTTTAAAATAAAAATTTATTCGTTTAACCAAAAAAGTTCTTAGAAAACGAGTCTTCGTAAGAATTTGACGATTCCATAATTAAAAGCACTTTTGGTAAAAAAGCATTTTTGTTGCCTGACACTCAAGGAGCCAATCGATTATAAATATCAATTCTATGGAAATCCATTAACTACTATCCAGTACTATCCAGTGTGATAGAGCTTTTAAATATTTACAGTAGATAAAGTGCTTGGCTATAGCTTACAATAAATTTATCTGTATCATTCAATATATATATAAGCGATTCCATCAGACTTTAGCCACCCGTATTTTATTTGCTGTGCTACGTGGATTCGTTCGTTTTTAATTTGAACACAGGTATCCCGGAAACAGTATATTTCTTTTTTTTTTAAAGAGGTTTAGATTACTCAAAAAATTGTTTAAATATATTTTTATTGTAGATGCTAAAAAAACACAAAACTTTCATTTTTTATAATTTTTGATACGATGCACCGTCTCCGGGATATCTGTGTGCAAAATAAAAACGACCGAATCCACGTAGCACAGCAAATAAAATACGGGTGTCTAAAGTCTGATGGAATCCCTCATATATATTTTATTTTATCATCAATTTCGATCAGACTGAAAAGTTATCGATTATTAAACAATTTTTAAAATAAATGTTCTGTAAGTCTATCACGAGTGTCTAGCATCAATAAATTAAAATTCTCCGTAATTTAATAACTATATCAACTCCTTGTTATTGCATTAATCAATCCTCTCCTATCTAAATATTGATATATATATATATATATATATGTATATATATATATATATATATATATATATATATGTGTGTGTGTGTGTGTATATATCAACTCAGAAAGACATTAATAATTTAATTTATTTAGATTGCCTATATGTGACATCAAAAGCTGGCTATTTCGTCTTGAAATCACCAAATGACGATCCGACAGTGTGCGGAATTTATTTCCTGACGGATCCTGATCGTCAGGTTGAGTTACGATTTACGTTCTTCGATGTTCCCTGCGAGAGAGGTGGCCTTGCTTCGGTACGTCGTCCTGATTAAATCCATAGGTTGAAGATCCATACGTGATCCAATTTACTAATAGTTAACGACTAGTTCCGGTTATTCCCAATAGATGAGTTAGTTTACTCGCTGGGATCAGTAATCGCTTTTAGCTGCTCGTGTTCTCTTAATTTTCCCATAGTGTATCGTTCCGCCGACGTCGTTCAATAATTTTAATTGGTCCTAACTAGGAGGTTGAACAAAGTTTACTTGTTTCACTGGAATTACGTGTATCTACTACCTGAGTCATGCTGGCAACTTGTGGTGTAACGTTTATGCATTGTATTTACTTGTAGGTTGTCGATGGCTGGGAACTGAACGGAGAAATATTTCCTAGCCCAACCGATCATCCCTTACCGATCGATAAGAGAGTATCTGAATTTTGTGGTAAGCGAGTGAAGAAAGTTTTTCTGAGCTCCCAGAATGCAGCACTTATTCAGTACAGGATACCTGCAAAGGGAAAAGGATTTACAGTGCTGGCACGTTATCCGAAACAGCCTACCCGTTAGTATATCTGTATCCTACTTGATACTTTAGGATTTTCGGAAAATCAATACGCGAATCAGCTTTCGTCGAGTCTCTTGTTTGGAGGTTGAATAATTTTTTTTAGAGTACAAACTTGGTCCACAAAGCCAAAGGATAAATTTATATTTTATTTTGATCCATAGAAAGATTCAAAGTCAAGATTTTACCTTTTTAGCCTGCAACGTGTTGGTGGACAGTACTGCAGATGCATTTACTTTACGCAATTATGGAAGACGAGTCAATTGCACATTAAGTGCGATGTATCCAGCGGCGATTCGAGTTATTGCACTTGGAGTTGGTATTAATACTCTCCGCGGTACTAGTCGTGAAATTGAAACTGGAACTGTTCATAAAGT
>JARPRH010000847.1:158305-168843 GCA_031763665.1 Calameuta haemorrhoidalis
TATGACATATCTGTGGTAAACTTTGTGTTTTGATTGTTTGACAGAGATGATGATGGATTAAAATGGAGATTGAGTTACAGAGATGGAGATAGAGAGAGAGAGAGAGTAGAGTAAACATTCGTTATCCTCTAGGACTATACACATTAAAAGCATTAGCTCGTGAATGGGATACAATTTTGAAAATTAAAATTAGAGAAAGACAAAGCCAGGTAGAATAATTAAGTAAACAGGCTTGAGCGATGGTAGAATTTTGTATTTTATAGATAAGAAAAAAAAATATAATAATTACATTTTTTATTTTATCGCAAATTTTTTTATTCTCGCAATTTTGAAACTTTTTAAAATTTTTTTTCTCAGCCTCGTTCTCGACGTCAACCACAATTGTCTAAAATGTGCACGGAGGCAATGGGAAGCCTCTCGTTATTGTGCACCCTTGTACCGGCTTATAAAAAGCTGCACTGAAATGGTGAAAGGGAATGAAAATGAAAGGAATGAAAACCTCGTGGAAAATACGTCTTAAAATAATTCACATTTAGTAAGAGCAAAGATGGCCGTGTTATATCTCTACTGGATTTTCCGAGGCGGAACGATCCTCGAGTGGAAGAGCAGGGGGAGGGAGCACCGCTAAGAGCTCTAGAGTTGCCTCAAGAATAACCGAGGTCAATGTCAAGGGTCATCCCAGTCACTAAGATTATAAGAACGTCGATAGGTAAATTTTCACCTGACTATACCTATATCTATGCATAGCATACTCAATGCAGCCTCGCATATAATAAAGTCAGTTCAATGACGGCAGATCCCATCGGACGTTTCCATAGAATCGGCAAACTATTCATCAGATAAAAAAAACTATTCCACCGTATTATACTACGATAACCAGTGACCCAACGGTCGAGAGGTTAGTCGATCCAATTTCACGAGTACTCTAGCGTTCTGTTTTGAATTTCCCTGCTTTTTTTTGGATATTCAAAATCGTTCTCGAACCTTAAAATCTGACGATTAAAGTGTTCGCTCGAGAAGGAGAGTTTGGCGAAATATTTCTTTTCAAATGGTGACGTACGTATTTATATATAGATATGTGTAGTGCCTATAACATAGTTATGCGTCTATGTGTAAGGAGGCGCAGTGCTTCGTAAAGTAGGCCAGTTCTCCTTTCTGGCATTTGCTTTAGTGGCAACGGGAACTGATGTTCTGCCGACATTTTCGTTTGATCAATTAATCTAAAAGCTATGTTAAAACTATAGTAAATTTTGGAAACGTAACGTGTACGTACAATATGTATAACAAATTTCTGCCATGACACTCGGCCCAGCCTTTGGACGCGACTCCCGTAAAGAGATTCCCCAGATAGCGTTACCCTCAAGGATCCAACCCCTGGCAAATATTTACTTTCCTCGAGTTCACTTGTTATCGAGGAGCCATTGTATTATTTCGTCCGCGGCAAGAAACTTTTCTTGAACGTAGCAGACGACATGGTACAACGTAAACACGGTTATATGCAGGATAAACGGAATAAGTGAAATTAAACGATAGAGAAGCGTGTGAAAGAAACTAGTAATTTTTTTTCGAAAAATTAATGAAAATCATAAATTCGTAGACGTTCTTAGGTGCTGTAGTATTTTATAAATGATTCATTAGACCGACTTGAATTTTTAACCTCAAAAGGAATTTCTTATGCGTTTTGCGGTAGCATCCAAACACGAAAGTCATCGCTCTAGAGCATTCCACCATCTTTGAACCTAATGTTGTCCCATGGTATTTACCAATTCGAGTAGATAAATTTCAAGTCTCTAGTAAACAAGCGCACAGGTAGTCCATAGACCAGTAACGGAAGTACCGGCGCAAATAGCCAAACGTCTTCAGGATCTGGTGAAGCGAGTAGCGAGCGTCGGTAACGTCGGCAGCTGCTATTCGAGTAATCAAACAAAGCGCACGTAGAGAAGAAGCAACCCTGTGCTTCTTCAGAGAATACGTACCTCGAGCATCGATCCAATTACACAGAGGATTAAAGTTGGCAACACTGACCGAAATGATTTAGCGATTCTAATAGCATGACAAAAAAACAACAACGTAAACAATTATTTGAAAAATCCGAGCCAGCGCCCAGCCAAGTAAATCCATGTGGAAGTAGCTGTACGTCAGATCGTAACGTATAAAACGGGTTTCGGTACGGAACAAGAATAAAAGTAAAACCCAGAGAAATGAGAAACGCAGTAGGCGGATGATGTTGAAGTCAGTACACAGCGTATATACGTCCCTAAACTAAGTCTGGCTAGGAAGATAGGAAACAGTAGTCGTAGAGTGTTGCGCTCGCACAGATATTGATCGCTGAGGTCACGCAACAGGCTGCTTGTCAGGCGAAGCTCCTGGCCGCCTGAGCCTCCAGCCTTGATTTGTCTTCTATGCGTGCCCACGCGTACTCCGTATCCGTCTGACCAGACACAAAGCAGTCAGTCGCCTACGTCTCTGCTACCCTGCTTAGCCGCCTTGGCCGTCTGACGACAGAGCTGTCTATCTACTTGAATAGTCAACCTCGCCTGTCCACGTTCCCCCGAGAACTACAACCGCCTGGATATGCATCCTCGTCCTGCCCACGTGTGCGCTGCATTGCGAAATACGTTGTATCCATACAAACCAGAACGGAATTGATATCCGGAACAATGTCTGACAGCGATGACGTCATGCCTTCAATCAAACTCCCATCCATCGATAATGGCGTCCTGTGTCAAGTTTGAAAATAAAAATGATTACTTGTCGTTCCCAGTATTACTATCGGATGACAGATAATACATGGACTGGATGGGTATGAGCCTTGGGCGTGGTCTGGCGAATGGGACTTTAGCGAATATCGGTTTAGATAATTATTCCAAAGCTAATTATTTTTTATAATAGGGGGAGGGGGTGATAAGGTCGAACTATACATAGTTCTGATATCCTATTCCTGGTCGCGCAATCTTCTCTCTCTGTCTCTCTTCGGAGAACAGTCATCAGCTTTAATGACTATATTGCCTTTATGATCAGGGCAAATCCTATGAGCGAAACCGGAAGCTCTGGGCTTTGAGCTTTACTATGGGAACGTATGATGGAACGCGGTGGAACATTGGCCAGAGAGAATATCTGACTGATCATGATTGGGCCGTCTTTGGGCTGGGTTGGCCACAATGGGATTATTTGGAACAGGTTGGTGGTGGGTGTTAACGAAGTGTGTTTTTGGGTATGTGTATAGAGTGGAATATCGATCACGTGTTTTAAAGTTTTGAGATTGTCATGAGATTTGTGTATTGATACGGTGAATTTGAATTAAAGATGTATAGTCGTAAATTGTTGATATATTGATGGAGTATAAAGGTGTATACACAATTGTGAAAAGTGAGCGGTGAGCGAGGGTAAAATAAAAGTATTCAGGCATAAGGGTTGCATGGTTGAACGAAGTGTCGATCCCTGCTGGTCTTGTTTGTAAAATGTCCCTGAAAAGGCTTTGTAAAAAGTGATGGTATATTGGCGCCTCGTTATACCGCACAATGTAACGATCCATAGGTTCACGTGGGGGTTCAGGTAGGTGTAGGATAAAGCGTAGCGAAGCTCCGGTTGGATATAGAAATACTGTATGGGATAGAGAAAATTTGCGTGGGAGGGATATGACAATTTGAAATTGGTATGTTGTTGCGATTGTCGGTGTAATAATGATATACGAGAGAAATGGATTTCATTGTTTAAACAACCCATAGGTCGTGGAGATCAATTGGAGAAAAATTGTGAGGAGTAATTTGATTTCTTTTTTATTTAGTTCAGTGTGTTATTTGCTCGCGAATCCAAGTGACAGTTATATCGACGTCATTTACGTTCATTACATTGAAGTTCGATGAAGCAGGGAACGATTAATCAAGTTTCATAACGCATAACGATGCTGAGCACCTGGTACTACTCCAATTTGCCAGCTTGATAAATTGTCCTGCGACTGTCAAATAAATAATGTAAGATAAGTCAACAAAAGATTGTACACGGTTGGAAATTCTCGATTGGAAGATTATTGGTAAATTGTAAAAGCGATTTTCAATGTACGCGTCAATCCTGTCAATGAATTTTATTATAAATTAATGGATTCGACTGATTCGATCGATTTTTATGTTATTTTATGTTATGATTTTTATATTATTTCATTGAAATTACAGCGGAATTAATTAATGTTAAATATATTCTTTATGTTATCTTCGAAATCGTTCCTGGTATCGGCATTATGCTTATACACGATATTACTTATGTTAGTAGAGATTCTCGTATATCTATAGTGCAAAAGGAAATGGGAATTGAAAAATGTTTTTCCTTAATGCCAATTGCATAATTAGACAACTTTTTTATGTTTTCGAGTATCAAGCACGATCTTTGGTAATGGACGAAGGGTTTTATTTTGAAAAAATAAAATTTTTGGTATAAAGAAAAAAATACAGGGTTATGTAGATTTTTTTAATTTTCTAAAATTTAACATTTATTTGCTTTTTTGGAATTTTATCAATCGTTATTACGTATAAAAATACGTATATAATAGTAGACATGGTAATTTTGTATTTTTATTAGTCTCTTTATGACATTACGTTCCTTATATATTTTCAGTCTTACCTTTCTTTTCGCAAAGCAGATACAATTGCGAAAAATACGATATTCCGCCCGTGCTAATTTCCAAGCTAAACAATGTCCCTTCGTGTTAAGCAGTTGGTACGTGCAGAAGGGGAATTAGAATATAAATAACAAGTCAGAATATCTGCGACCTATTCCGTAAAAAATCGATAACTCGACATACTCGCATACGTGAATATTTTTAGACTTCAGTTGCAACTTCAATTTTTTGTTTGAAAAATTTTATAAAGAAAAACCACATGAAAATCTCATAAAAACATACAATTATTACCATATAAATCATTCATATATATATAGTATTTTTTTATGTGACATTTTTTTCATCTGGTTCGAAAGAAAATTAAAAAACTTTGTATCTATCACAAGGAGAATCACAGCTATGCCGTTATGCGCATCCAATGTTGTTGACAAGTGAAAATTTACCAATCTTAATTGTAGCGATGTTCAAAATGGTGTCCACGAGCTGCAATGCACTCGCGTAGACGGTGAACAAAAGATCGTTTTGCATTCTTTATGGCCTCTACACTGATGGTTGAGCATGCATCCGCAATGTGATACAAAGTTTTTTAATTTTCTTTCGAACCAGATGAAAAACATGTCATATCCTTCCATGTGCCGAATTCGTCTTGAAATCCTCTAACAGACAGGCGTAAAAAAATTATATGTTCAGTTGCAAAAAATTCAAAGTAACCTTGAAAAAAACATTAAAAATAAAGAGTTGACCAGTAATTTTTCACTATCACGTTAAAGCTCTCTTGAAACCATGCAAAAGCTGATAAAAAGATTTTCGATCGGACTGCTAATAACAAAGTAATCTCTACTGATCACGATTCGTGGTTCACCCTGTATATTTATATATATGCAGAGTTTCTTTGGCATAATTATCAATAGATTAATTAATTTTTCAATTTCTACACTACTTCTTCCAAATTATAACAACTTGGCATTATATTCTTATGTGTCTCTATAGAATGAAATTGTAGTTTTCTAAAATAAATTCAATGTACATTGAAATACAGTGAAACTTTGAAAGTCGATAACCAGCGGGAAACAAGGTTTTATAAAGATAGAAATTTTTTTGAACGAGGGAGGTGATAAGGATTGAAAAGGGACTACAACCTCCACAACTCACAATTAATTTTTAACTGTCAACTACCATAGTCCATACTATCAGAGAAGTTCGATTGTGCAATCTATGGATTACAAACTTGCATAAGTCCTGTCAATTATTGAAGTTGTTAAAAGCAAATCAACTATGAAACGACAATATTGAACTTGAATTAAATTTAGCTTCGTTAAATATGACAAAGTGCCTTCTTGTTATTGATTATTGCAAGCTAAACTTGAAAAACCTAATACCATTATACTTATCAAAAGTTCTTACTGATACTTAATAAAGTTAGTATAAGGACGAATTGAACGAAGTTGTGATTGTAAGTTTTCTTTCTTATTGCGTGTCAGGGATAAGAGGGCTCATTAAAACGTGAACCAGGCTGATTTTAACATTGACAATTGACGAGCCTTCGTTTCCACGTGCATTTTGTCGGGAAAAATTTTGTTTACGCGTTCTTCAAAACGCACTACCTATTAATTTCTCAATTAAGTAAACAGCTGTTTAATTAGCTGAATAACGATATCGTGACTGTCATACGTCGACGACGTCATACTGTTATGTCCCTCTATTATAATATAGCCATTAATTAAGGAACCGTTACCCTGGAAATTCCCTATACTTTCCCTATCATAAGACTACCCTTAATCGCAAAAATATAAAAATCCTTTTCCCTGCATTTTTAAAACAGGAATTTCCCAACTGTATAAAAAACCCTCCCTTCCTGTCCAAAATTCCTCGTTCCCGTTAGACTAACAATAAGTTTACCTTATTAAAAAATGTAGTATCTAAGGACAGTTTCAGTCTAGCATTTATAAGAGAAGGTCCTCTAGAGTGTCAAACAAAAGTTTGTCTGTTCTACACTGGTTCTTTAATTTAAAAAATCCGTTCATGAAGTCATACCGGCGGAATCTTGCATATCGTATTGAATCTATAACGACATAGTTCGCCACGGGATAACAGTATTCTAGAAATAAGGATCTCGACCAATCAGAATGATTAGTTATCGAATTTGACTATTGTCAAATCAGTCTGTCCAGTGTGTCTTGGGACACCGATCGGAGGGATTATTTATACTTTTTCTATCCGTGTTTCCTATACGCTACAGAAAATTCTCATTTTCGTAGTTCTCGCGTTGCTCTCCCTGTATCCTGAAAATCCTATAGATTTTCTGCCTGCGTTTCGAAGGTGCAGTGTCCACCCGAGTGCAGTTCTCGGTCTTCGCGGATCAGCTGAACCAGCTCCGGTGAGGACTCTCAATTTATTTATCGGTGAAGGGATTTAGATTTTACTCTGTATTCCGCACTATTTACCTGACTCATGCACTAGATAATTATTACTCCAGATTGTACCGGCTCGTCGATTCCCGGTCAAAAAAGAATTGGCTGACTTCCGTCTGGCATGCGGATGTATGGACGAAGGGTGGACGGCCGAAAGGGGTGGCGTAGAGATTAGCTCTCGGATTTTCGTTATCGGTGCGGACTTAAGAAAATACTTTACTGTAGATACTTTTGACTAGAGCTCTTGGTAACCACCGGAGTAATTTTTTGTTATTTTTTCATAAGGCAGATTTTCACGATTCAATTATAATTACCACATACTCTACTTTTGCGCCTATGAGAATGATAACACGCTGAATTGAATAGCAAATACGGTTTTACTGTACTGATGTTCCATACGTAAACACACAGGCGGGTTTACATCGAGTTGATCGCATGCGTCGAGCGCAACGGTTTCATATGATTCGAATAGTTCCCATAATTCGAATAATGATGATGGCTGCGGGTTTCAAAATTGCCGATACCCCATTCATGTGCATATGTATAATGGGTCTTCGTGTACTGTTTTTTAAAATCAATTTCATCAAATGAAATCAAAAATACATTTGAGCATTGATATTCAGTAAATAACTATCCTAGGAGAAAATACAGTTGTATGGACACAAAAAAAATTGTTATACAAAAATATCCACTGGATTACTAGTACTGTAATGTAAATTACTCTGGTTGAATATATTTCAAATTTCAAAAAAGAAATAAAAAATATTTTTTTTACGTGAACTAAGTTCAAAGGTCTGTATTAGTGAAAAAAAAATTGAATTCTTAATTTCATTTGATATTATTTAGAAATAAAATAATTGACAACCTCAGTTTTTTCTGTACGAAGATCTCAGCTTCTTATCGCACATTAACCAGTCTTATCAGTTATCATGTAGGGATATTTAGCCAGATATCCATCTTCTGATACACATTTTGAACAATAAGGGAAAACGCTTCCGACCCGACCTGCAGGAGCCGGATGGAGACTGCCAGCAGGTGGCAGGTTCTCTGCGTATCGATTTCTTACGAATCTAGCCGGGCTTGGAATCGCTATATGCCGAGAGCCTCCAGTAAAAGCGGGAGGAAGAGTCTCGGGCATCCAAACCATCCAAACTTAACGTAACGCGAAGTTCCTGGTTCTTCGATTTTTCAATTATACATAAATCGGAAACAATTCGAATATTTTAATTAAAATTTTATTGAGACCTTCAATTTCGCGAAATCTACCTGTCAATCTTTAAATCAATGAATATCAATTTTCTGTTCATATCATTCACGTTATTAATTTTGGGATTGCAGTAACTTTTTTTTAACAAATTATTTACTGCTTTTTTTTTAAATGATCATACCCTTCTTTTTAATTCCTTGCTCCTGCACTGCATCTTGTCAGACACTGATATTACAGATACTTCACGAATGCTGCCAGATTAATTTGGCTTTAGTACGTAATCAAAGTAGTTCTTGCACACGTGCATCTCTTTTAAGGTTATTCCTAAGAAAATATATGTATAGATGTATACCATAGACTGTACGTTGAAGAAACTTTTGTCATAATTGCATATCAAATTTTTTAAAATGTATTTAAGGACAATAGATACGCTTGTTTTTTTTAATTAAAAAAAATATTTTTAAACAAATATATCGATTGGATGGTGCTGAAAAAAAATTATTTTTTTTAAATGTCAAAGTAGTAACGGCGTGTCTCCTACAGCCGAAAAGAGGTCCTGACCTTATAGCCGTGGAAAGCATCGATTAAAGATTGTATGTCTGGTGACGCAAACAATGACCTGCATGTCGATCCCGCATATTTTTAGATGACTCAATTCGCAATAATCTTTTAGTTTTTTTGCGGTACTTTTTCCTATTAAAGGAATGAAGGGATGTCCATGTAGGTAGAAATATATATTACTTCCTGTACCAAATAGAAAGTCACTCTAATTGGGTTGTGCTAATCAAACAATAGTTATTCATACCAATTATAATATCACCGGAGTACAGGTACTTTCAAGAATATTGGAACATGATAAAGCCATAACATTTGTGACAGCCTGTATAACCATTCATAGAACTACAGGTACGTCATTTCAATGGGATCGATTATGCATATATGCATTCAAGATCGATTAAAAATTTTTTTAAAAGTTCGTGCCGATGCATTGTGCTTTCAATATGATTAGAAGAATAAACATCAAGCACATGAATGATAAACAAAACGATTATAATAAAATTTCATCTCTACCTCGACGCCTCTCAAAACTAAACGAGAAAAAAAAAATATTGAAATTTTTTATATTCCCAAGTATACCTCATCCACAAAAAAAGAAAATCCATCAAAGCCCCGCTTATGTATTAGATGCCAGAGTGACTTTTTCCTGGTATGAAAATGACTGACAGGTCGCGAGTAAAGAAAACTTATAAAACATTCGCATACGTTTCAGAAGATATTACGAAATGACGTATAGGACTCCCGAAAAGTCAAAATTTAAATTCAGGTAATTTCCCACGCTATTTTTAAACACAGTCCTGGCTGTTTAAACCTTACCGGTCACACTGCAGTAGAGTTCCGATAAGGATCACACGTTGCGGTTGGGGTCACAGAGACCCCATGCGACCGTTAAGGGCTAATGGTATGCAGACACGAGATCGAACGTTCAATAAATCGAAGGTTGGGTTTAGCAATGGTAAATGCGAATTCGAGACGCGGAGTAAATTTTCTCATGTGTTCATAAATAATATGGAAACCATCCGATTGGTGAGACAGCCAGACAATAGTCCGGTTGTACCATCTTTTTGCTAGGTTTGTGAACACTTCGTATCGTTCGTAGTATATAAAACTATAGATATATACACACAAGCATGAGTATACATATAGGTATACTTATGTGTTCCTAGGTCGTAAAGCCAATTGACCCCTAACCGGATTATATTGAAACAACAATTTGATAACTGCATCTCATAACAAGATGCGGGCCGGTTCTACTTGTAATCAGAGCAAGTTACAAATGGGCGGCTGTGCAATTGTTAGCGGAAGAGACTCGTTATCCCCTCAACTGTACCAACCAATCTTTACCCTCTTGCTGGCTCGACGGTCGGTTGCGATGTAGTCATTAAATCCGGCTGATCCGTTGTTGTATTGAAATTTATCCTACGTGGCGACTTTCTCGACCAGGATTGCATTGTTTTCTTTTTCTAGCAGCCCAGCGAATAGCGCGTAGTGTCTACCTCTGCAGTTTAACGATGGTACCAAACTCCGGGAGATTTTCCAATTTTCATAATACCTTTTCTCCCTTTTTATTTTCCCATCGCGATTGGTTCGCCGTTAATCAAACGGCAGAGCGACGAGTCGGTTGTGGATCAAGATTAACATCTGGAGCCTCGAAATTATTTGAATGCAACGGAAAGTTTAAAGTACCGTCTGAGTGATAAAGCCGGGAATAGCTTGGCGTAATGTCAGTGGGTTAACGGTAATGTCA
>JARPRH010000847.1:168943-184848 GCA_031763665.1 Calameuta haemorrhoidalis
GGAAAGTTTAAAGTACCGTCTGAGTGATAAAGCCGGGAATAGCTTGGCGTAATGTCAGTGGGTTAACGGTAATGTCAAACCAATGAATATAGTTTTGAAATGAGTTTTAGTTTTTGATAAGTTGATAATACGAGTATTTAATTTTACTTCTTACCCGAGCACGATGTGATATCACTGTATTTTTTCATGATAGATAATTGATAGTTTGAAGGAAAAAATATTAATTGTAATATTTTCGAATTTCTACTTAATTATAATAACTGAATACATTGAATTTAGCAATATATAGATGTAGGTCTAAAGTATTTCGTATTTCAAGTTGACTCCGGTGGTAACATTATCAGTATGAGTTTGGCAAGGACTTACGAGCTGGGTAACGGTGAAGTACGTACAGAGAGATAAAGAGAAGAATAAAATGATACAGAGGAGACCGAAGTCACATTTATAAGACGTGCCAAAGAAGATAGTCGAATCGACGAAGAGACTGGCGCTCCGGCAGCGGAGGTTATATCCATGGTGAGCGGGAGTGCGACTTCCTGTGCGCGCGTCTCGCCTCCGTCGCCGCCGTACGCTACGTCAGTCGACCCCGTGCATTGCGGCACGCCGGCCGCCGCGCGAACGTCCTCCGGTATTCTTTTGCGTTACTACAGAAAGCCCAGTAAAACGTGCGTGAACGATCGTGAAAGAGTGAGAGAATAGTATTGAAAAAGAGAAACCAGGACAGAGGAATTGACACGCTTGCTAAAGAGGTGGAAAGAGGGTCAGAGGAAGAAATTGGGTGCTACGATAAAACGGCGTGCAGTTCCGTGTGTGTGTTTGGGCAGCAAAGGGACATCGAAGAAAACATCGAGAAGGGAGTGACTGAGTTTGAAGAAATAATAGGGAAGGGTACTGGTGAGAGAATCGAAAGAGAGAAAAGAGGTGTGTGCGTGGGTCAGTGTCGAGTGTGTAGAAGTGCGTGCTAACAGAAGAAAGAGAGAGAGAGAGAGAGAGAGAGAGGGAGAGGGTGTGAAAATAAGGGACATATAGGTCGGGCGAAAGAAAGAGAGTGATAGGGTGTAAGAGTGGGTGTGACGGAGACGCAAGAGGAAAGCAGCAGTCTGCGAAACCGGGTCCCCCACTTACTAACTTGTTGAGTCTCTGGCTGTGTGTGCCCGGGTGCAGGACGATACCGCGCGAAAGGGAAAAAGGGCCCGTTTTAAAAATGACGGCCTCAGTGGTGTTGTTGCTTGGCTTGGGACTGGCTGTACGGGCGAATACGCGCGACGTGCACAACGATCCTCTGGTGATCGAGACTACGAGCGGCCTGGTGCGAGGACTGTCGCGTACCGTTCTCGATCGCGAGGTTCATGTGTTCTATGGGATTCCATTCGCGAAACCGCCGGTTGGACCTTTACGTTTTCGAAAACCTCTGCCGATTGACCCGTGGCACGGGGTACTCAACGCCACGACTTTACCGAACAGCTGCTTTCAAGAGCGTTACGAGTACTTTCCTGGATTCGAGGGCGAGGAAATGTGGAATCCAAATACAAATGTCTCCGAGGATTGTTTGTATTTGAATGTCTGGGTCCCGCAGAAGACGAGGCTCAGGCACAAGGGCACGGAACCGTTCGGCATGGACAAATCCAAGGTACCGATACTCGTTTGGATTTATGGCGGAGGATATATGAGCGGTACCGCCACTCTCGATGTTTACGACGCAGACATTATGGTCGCTACCAGCAACGTGATCGTCGCCTCGATGCAATATCGGGTCGGGGCTTTTGGATTTTTGTATCTGAACAAGCACTTCGCCAATAGCGAGGAAGCACCGGGTAACATGGGTCTGTGGGATCAAGCTCTTGCTCTCAGGTGGTTACGTGACAACGCCGCTGCTTTCGGCGGTGATCCTGACCTGATTACGATTTTCGGAGAGTCTGCTGGCGGCGGTTCCGTTTCCCTTCATCTGATATCGCCCGTGACCCGGGGTCTTGTGCGTCGTGGTATTCTTCAGAGTGGCACCCTTAACGCACCCTGGAGCTTCATGACGGGCGAGAAGGCTAACGAGGTCGCCCGTGTTCTCGTCGATGATTGCGGGTGCAACTCAACGATGCTCCTAGAGAACCCGGCCCGGGTTATGGCTTGCATGAGGTCGGTCGACGCCAAAACCATCTCCGTGCAACAGTGGAACAGCTATACGGGGATTCTTGGATTCCCCTGCGCTCCGACCATCGATGGCGTCTTTCTGCCCAAGCATCCTCTCGATCTTATTAAGGAGGGCGACTTTCAGGAAACGGAAATATTAATTGGAAATAATAAGAATGAAGGTAAGACAGCGATACTTTATTTACATTTGATTTATTACGCAATGATTATGGTTAAATTTCATAATACGATGTCTTGGCTCGCGCGCGATAAACAGCTACTTCCGGATTGAGGAATTAAATTGATTCCCAACAGAATTACAAGGAATACAGGATACTTTATTTCATTTTCAATTCTTTTACGCCATCTGTTACCTGCATCTGCACAATTATTGCGTTCTACAAATTTTAACTCCTCTTACTCTTCATTCTCATTTCTCGTTTCGCTAAATCTTCAAGTATTCTTCCTCCACGTCCAACGATTCGCTACCTTCTGGGGTACATTGCTCGACCGTATATTTCTCATACTTGTCGATTCAGCACAAGTTACTTTTTTTATATTTAGTATTTTGCATTTTATGTACACGATTGTAGGTATATATGTATTTTATGTGTCCATATGCATTAAACGTTACGATCATACTTTGCACCAACATTGTAAAGTTATACGACAAACAGTTAAAAATTGTAAGTCTAAAATGCCTGTGCAGAGTCTGGAGATCCTATTAGAATTGTGAACTTTTTTTTTTAAGCTTCACTTTTTCTGCATACTTAGATAGACTTTCTTATTAGTTGGACCGTGGCGTTTCGATTAAAAAATAAAAAGTCTAATATCTAGAAGAAAACTGGCGCAGGTTAAAGAGATACATTTTTGGTCGCTTTGTTTTGCTTCAATTTATTTCGTGCTTACAAACTGGAACGTATATGCAAATCATTTATTTCTAACGCGTCGCTGACTCGCACTTTACTTCCCATCGCTGCGCTGATATGATATGTTAGAGCAAGAAATTGGTCAGAGAATAGTGACCCGTGTAAAGATAAATTTGTTGTTTATTTCGGTTACGTTTCTACGTGCTTTATCTTCTTTTTAATCTTGACGCGCGACAGTTTCTATTTTGGGGACTAAACGCTGAGTATTTAATATTGAGTTAAGCACTCTATTTGGAACGACCTGGTTTCATTTAATATGCGACAGATTGATTCTTAGCTATTCTTAAACTTTCGGCGCGAAATTCAAACTGGGATATTGTATCTGTCTAGGGATTTCGGTATTGGAATGTAGTGACTGCTTGAAAGTCGTTAGACGTCACGGAGGTCGTGTCTTTCCGAATTGCAATTACGTCGAGAGAGCAAAATGTCGTATTTGTAATAAAAAAAAAGTCAGAATCTACACGACATTCGTACATTCGTACCTCAGTGCTTGCATAACCCTATAAATTTTTAAAAGTTCAATTTCTCTTGCTTGAATATATTTTTTCCCTGAGATTTCAATTAGGATTTTACTTTCTTACAGTATCCTTATAAAATTCGACCTAGTTACGCCTTGTTACCGAGCTTTCGTATAATCGTGTACTTTTCTTTCGCAATTAATTTCTTGCGTAACAGTTTACCATCTTTATTGTAGGTCTTTCGCTTGTTTCACTAGGATGAAAAATCTAGGGAATTTCTATGTAATTTTTATACGGACGATCCGCTGTATGATAATCGTAATGGGTTTTTATATATGGCTCGTGCATCTTACAAGCTGCTAGTATCTAGTAGTAAGGAGCTACTCCAGGTTGTGCGTGCACAAGACGCATAAAACTGACTTCCTGCAAGAAAATCTTATCTTCGGAAATTATATAAGTAGAAAGACATAAAAATCCATACGCACCATTAATAATCCTCCTTTGGGATATGAGGGCGTGAGAATTTTTCAATAAAATTTCATCAAGCAACTTTCGATCGTAATTGCTCTGCTGAATTTTATTAGCAATCTTGAACGAGGGATCAGCGTTATCGAATTACATTCCTTTCGGGACCAGGAGCCTCGATCGACTCGATTTTCGCAAACGGAATATTGCAATTTACAAAAATTCAATGGTAAATCATATGCGTATGCACTTTTTGCAAGCTGCGCCGTTATGCGAAAAATAATAAACAAACGTAAATATATTAACTGGATGGAATTTTTGGACACGCAATATCCTTGTATCAAAATTTCGTCTGTGCCTCATGCTCCTTTTTTTCGCGATTATTCCTCGCGAAATTTCAATTGCAGTAATCGACGAGTTTATACAAATATTTGTGCACTTAGGTTCGATATGGACAGTGGATCGATTTCGTATAATTAAACATTTTTCCTCATTGCCAAATGATAAAAAATCCTCGGTGTCACTTGAAAATAAATTTTTTGCAACTTTTTCATAACTTTTTTCAAACATCGAGATGCATTCTACAAAAATTACCTCATGGACGACATATCGGCTGGTCCGAGAAATGTCAATGCAATCGTATCAGGAATAATTAATAGAAGCTTCCTCGTACACTTCACTTCACTATATCATCCAACCACACACGGCTTCCATTGATTCAACCTTTTCTCTTATGAATATTCCAACTCCTCACGTGCTGAAAAGTATCGCGCTCTTGCATAAGAAATGTTGCACGTGTACGGCAACATCGTAGTATCCAATACTTGGATTTATAGACCAACCACAGTACAAGTAGCAATACAGCAACCATATCGACGAGTACAAAAGAACTTACTGACCTTAGGTATCATACAAACCAATGATAGAAAAAAAAAATTACAAAAATTACCTTAAATTACAAAATAATCCTTATCGTACTTCTTACCTGTACCCGAGCTCACTTTTGAAACGAAACTGAAAAATGATTTAATTTGTAAAAACTTCGATAATAAACGCCATTAAAAGTTTGACAATTTCTATATCCAATATTGAGCCAATATAATTTCCATCGATAAGCATTATTACCTTCTTATACCTAGTTTAACCGTCCAATAGAAATTTTCCTTAATGGCGTCTCAATGAGGATTGACGTTGGCAAAGCCCGGATTAACTCTTCGATTTAATGAAATTAGTTTTCCTCGACGCTCGCGCTTTTCTATTTCCGTTTATTCGCGATAAAGTAGCTAACGGATAGTCCGTCTATCCGTTAGCTTTTAGACGCCTCGGTCAGTTACATCTGACGCTGTAGGACCGGTGACACTTCGAAGGCTGTTGCGGCTGCGTTCATTAAGGTTACAGGATTTGTGTCGGTAGGGCGAGGTAACGAGAACGTGGCAAACGAGGGAAATACGGCGAAGGAGGGGGGGGGGGGGGGCGAAAGGGATCGAGGGAGGGCAAAGGAGAAAGAGGGGAGCTAGGACGAAGGATAGGTGAGAACGTTAATTAACGGTGGTTGGGTAATGTGGTTAGGTTTACCTCAAAATCTACATAACCGAGTATATCATAGGACCGACAAGTTTTATCCGAAGATCAAATGGACTTTATATTTTGTGGGTATACATTCTTTTTTTACCAACTCGTCGCTCGATGCTGAAAGCCGAAGAGTCGGTCGAGAAGACTTTGTATGATTTCTAGAGTTTGATCATGGAAGCATTGGTTATTTCTGTTGTTTGACTTTGATCTTAATTAACACTGCATGTGGTTTCTATATATATACATATACATATAGAATATATGTATATACATATATATATACAGTGGAGCAATGAGTTGTTGCGATCTCGTGTGCACTTTTTAATATGAATTTATTGGTTATATTGGAATTTATGAACTTTCCAGTTTCAGGTGGTTTGAGCATTGGGAGATAAACTGGGATATACATATAGGTTATAATCATTGAAATTGACTGGGTTGATGAAATTGTTATTGTTTAATGAGAGAAATATATGTGATTGTATTATTTTACAAATTCCTGAGCTCACCAAGAGTCTCACCGGTTTGCTACGTTCGTGCATATGGAGATGGAATAGTATTATATGAAATTGAAGTAATTAGCGTGGGAAAACAAAAAAGGGATACGGAACGCGTTATAGTTCTTCGTTGTCAACTGGAGCATTAAATCGCAGGGTATATGGATACGAAACGGATTGCGCGGATGCTTCTGGCTATTGTCTCGGTAGTGTTTAATTAAAATTATCTCAGTGAATTAAGTTATGCGAGCGTCTCTATGGCAGCTATGGTGGCTGATATACCGAGACCACTGATACCGCCTGGGGCGCACGGCTAGGAATTTAGCTTTTGGGTCGGTACGTTGGACGGGAGATACGCAAAGCTTATCACGCGTGAGAGCTCGTCCTGGTCCTTTGAGTTTTTAAGAAATTTTTTTTCACGAAATTTCCATTAAAAAAATTAATTGCTTAAAATTTTTTTATTGAAATGACAAAAATTCTATCTATGAACTCGTCAGTCACAATATACCGATTGCTGATAGAATTTCAAATTTTATCACTGTCAATGACATTGACGATTGAGGAGGATTTTGAAAAAATATTATTATTTTTTAATATCGTTATCACGCCCAATATCGATATTGTGCATTATTTATCGCGATGGGGTATTTTGATATATATATATATATATATTTTCACTGATATCTCACTCCTATCACATACGTGCATATGAACTCGCGTGGTGACATTTACAAAATGGCCATTTTATGGCTTTGATCCTCGATAGAGTCATCAGTCATCTCTCAATTTGTATGGGACACGGATACGTCGTTTTATTCTATTGTCATCAATTCACCCCCTTTTTTTATTCACCTCTGTCATCCGTCCATGCGTATTATTTTTTGTATCTATGACAGAAGACAACCCGAACTTATGTGGGACCGAAGGCATCGGTCACCATAGGCTTATTCGCGATTTATCAGGATCATCAGTCATCTCCTACATTTAGTAGAATCTCGAAAAAAAAAGGAATATCGGAAAAGATGAACATTTTTTTTATAGAGAATTTTTTTATACTATACGGTCAGTACCTACTTGTTGAGACATTTGGATACTGGGTCAGCTACAGAGGTCACGTAGAAATGACCGAATCCTCATGGGGCTGTAAAGGGGGTGGTCCAGCTTCACCGGGGATGATCTCAGGCGGTGGGGAGTTATGATTGTCCGGTTGGTCGTTAGCTCTACGTGACTTTTATGTGGCCTTAAGTATGTATATCTATATATGCCACGAGTCTTCATTTTATTACGAGCTCAATTTATTCAATAAATCCCATACCTATTGGAACGTGGATTGAAGCTACTATATGTCTTGGTATGCGAGCACCGAATTGCATTAACCGTAGTAACTATCAGGGAATCAGGTATATCATTCGATACGTACAATATTCGTTTCGTCCATATACCCTGTGTACCTTTGTTAATTAGTAATGGTTCTCGTGTTCGGGCGTCCATTGTTATCGATTCTACAGCTTCGCACGAGTGATATGTATCATTGGCAACGGATGCTGTAGAAAAGTGACAGCATTGCTCTCGTGGCAGTGGATTGATATTTATATTGTCTTTTTATTAACTCTACTGTACTGGTTTTATTATTATTATCATTATTATTATTATTATTATTATTATTATTATTATCCCGATCCATCTCCAGCATCTCCGCTCCGTTCGCCGGGCTGCATCTTTTTATAACGATTTCTCAGTCACGATATGTGCGCAACTAAGAAACGAATTCCGATATCATCGAGATAGTCGAGTGATTCGGCACGACTTTCTGGTTCTGTAAAATGTTAAGGGTGGGATAAAAAAAGAGGTCGCAAAATGAAGCATGTATTACATGACGTTATCGAGTAAAGTCCAAGGTCGAGGGTCTTAACGATATTTTGATTGCCCCTTGCGGTGCCGGTGGTAATGGCGGAAAGCGGAACGTCGATGTCGTTGGCATCACGGACTGTCACGTAGCTGCGTTTATTCGCTCGACTTTGTACATGGTGACACATTTATTTTTACATAAGGGACACGGCGGTACAGTCGCGTGGGAGCTTGCCGGTGGTTCTCTTTACTCCTAGGAATTCTAGGAGCTCCTGAATGCCCTCTTAACTGAAGGAACGACTCAATCAGATTATTTGCATCTGTTGAATCTGGCCAGGAGCCAAGTACCTACTTTCGTTGAAGTAATAGCGCTAGGGATTTTGGGTATTTATTTTTAAAGAATTTACGACCAGGGAATATGATATAGGGAATTGTTGGAAAACTCGTAATTTTCCAAGTGTCCTCAACGTGATCCGTACTTACATTTCTTTCGGTGGTGCGACGTCATGGTTGTTTACGTGTTAAAAAAAATGGATGGTAACGCGAGGGTAAAGCTAGATTAGGGAAATACTTGTATATAGTAGTAATGGCATGAAATGCTAATTGTCGTTATATGAGACAAATCACTGTTTATCGGAATCGAACCGCGAGTATGCTATTTTATGGAGATTAAACGAGCTTAGGGACGATAATTGCTACGGACCACCCGGTAGATTTGCCGCATGCAGATAGTTACGGAAAAACGATTGGCAATGGAAAATTATAACGCGGGTCGTCCGTAAGGTATTCGGTCGTTCTCGAAGGTTCCAGAAGTCGAAATATGATAGTTTTAAAAGTTGCAGGACTTAAATTTTGTCGTATTTAAGAATTTTTAATTCACAGATATATAGTGATGGCAGTGGCTTGTAAGTTTTATATATGTATTGAATATCCTGCGTGTATCGTCAGACGCTTGTAGTTTCAATTACAGCCGATGTGATTACTTCGAGTAGGGAGGGCGAGGGGGGATGCACTGTAGTTTACGAAAGGCGAAATTTTTTTTTTTTACAAACTCTATCAGTACTGTCTTTAGTCTTTCGTGTTATCTGTATTATTTATTCAATGCGAATTTCCACGTGTATAATGGGAAAGGGGTTGCCGGCGTTGAGTTGCTTAACCACTTACGATGGAAAGACGTGTTACACACGTCGACGGGTGATTGTCACAGAAAGTAAATGACGTGCGTGGCAAAAAATATCACACTCTGGAAGATTATTAATAAATAAATTTAGTATTCGTACATATGTAACTTTCTATTAACAACACCAGTTGAGGCGTCTTTATATTCTCTTCTGACACACGTCGAACGCTGCGTGAACTTGCCTCGCAGCGATTTACACTCGACTGTTCTGGAACGCGCAACCGTGAATTTCTTTTCACCGTAAGTGGTTAAAATATATACGTCATTTTACTCGCTTTCTGTCGCACAGATATTCGCGCTGTCTTTACGATGCATAAAGTGAATACTAAGCTGCATTAAGCGGACAGACGATACGGACGTTCGGATATTCCAAAGAGAATAAACCGCGAATACCGTGATCAATGCGAGTGATTCGAATAAATATAAAATTCTCAATGCATAATTTTAATTACGCGTTGCTTTAATTACTTCATTCATATACGGATTTCATTGGAAACAGTAGCTCGAGTACAGCCTGCGGTTTAATGCTTATTATTTTCTTTGAAATCAATACAACCTGTGCTACATACCTGTATGCATTGAGAAAGTACATTGGCAACAAAAAATTTTTTTTACTATCGCCGATTCATCTGCGAATGATATACGTATATCGTAGGTTTTTTTTACCCAGTGAAAAATTCTTTACAATGCATATTCACAATTCAGTGCACTCTACTTGCAAGGATCGAAGGAAACCTGTGGAAGAGTTTGCATGAGGAAATTTTGATATTTTGGGGGAATTTTGAAAATTGGAGATATTCGATATGATATTGAGTGTTAAGTGAAATGGCAAATTATTTTTTCCACAGGTTTTTGCTAAATTGCGTATTCGTGGGTAACTGTTAATGTTACTCGATCTTGGATAAACGATTTTAGAATATTTAAATTCAGTTTCTGTAATCACGTCGAATTTACCTTCGAGCTGGTTCCGTATCTTTGATTACTTATTCGCAGTAAGTCGGTTCGAGATAACAGGGTAATATCAGCTCGAAAAATGTTTCTTCCTCCTGCCTGAAATACGTTTCAGCCAGACTGAAAACTCATTCTGGTATCTGACGTCGCGTCCTAATGAATTTGAAGGCAGGAGAGAGCCAACGAGACCGCGAGAGAAGTGAAGTGAGAGTACGAATGACGGAGAGGAAGGGAGAGGGAGAGAGAGGGGGGAGACAGAGAGAGAGAGAGAGAGAGAGAGATATAAGATGCTGCACAAAAAGTTGAGAGTTACCGAAGTTGGCTTACTGTGGTTCAGTACTGGCCAATTAAGGTTTATACACAAAGCGCGACAGTCGCTACGGCAGTAAACAAACTCCTGGGCGTCTTGGGAGACACTTATCCTTATTCGGAGCTACCGACGTTCGTTGAAGATTGCACGTTGCAGTTGACATTTAAAATTGCTACAGATAGTTCTACTAGTATACCTATATCGATCTTCTTCCCAGAACCCCTTTAGCCGCTTTCGAACTCAGCATTAGCGAACCGTGCGAGTACAAAGTCGAGAGGGATTACGCAACTCCAAATGACACGTGTCCTTCAGTCTGTCACGTGCGGTACGACGTCGAAGTTCAATCTGAGGTCAGGTCAAAGTTATCCGGCGAATAAGCCTTGCATTTACGTACGAGATTGCTTTGGTTTGGTATCGCGATCCAAATTTATTTCTGTCGTGAGCTGCAAGCATCGCTACAATTTACGTACACGATAATGCTCTCCTATATACCCTGGCCAGATATTACATGCACAAATGTAACGGGTGTCCCAGAATTATCAGACCCGAAGGGTACGAGTGTATTTCTGGGTCATGATTAATCATCACACCTTGTATATACAGTACATTATTATTAGCTTACATGCAGGATTGCGTGTAAGTGATAACTTTTTTTCTTGTACTTTTGTAATTCAAAACTTAACGTGTAACATTGTAATTACGTGTGTAATAATTTTCTCTTCGATTGAAGTGAAAACGAAAGTGAAATATTCATGGGCGTAAAAGTGGTCGCTCGCGATCCTCCTCGAATAGGTCGCATTAACTCTTGTGGTTGAGACAATGATAACTTTTTTCTGTGGTTTAAACGGATCTTTGGATTACGCGGTTCCCCTCGCACGCTAAGCTACGCTTCCCGTATATCAGGGGCAACAGCTACGTATTTTTAGTATATTCTTTAATTTATGTGCACTCGCGGTATTGCGCGGATACAAATTTTACAAACGTTTACCTATATTCGAGCGCACGCTAGGTCTTTACGATATTGAGAAATAGGTATGTTTTTTGAAAAAAAAGTTTTATTTGAAATTATATTATTTTTATCAAGGATGGACGGCGGAATGTATAACCGATAGACGTATTACTGTATTGAAACAATTCCTAATATTTGTGCGTAAATCGAGGTTATCGGCAATTACAGGGTAAAGGATGGTAAACGGATAGTCAAGATAATGGAACGAGATAACGGCGGAGAATAAGAGATTGTACGATAGGGACAACCCTTAGAGTAAACTCAATGGACGTAATCGAGGGGATCATTGATTGGTTTGGTCTGAGACATAAGATAATTTGTATTTTATCTGAAAGAATTTTCGTAGATTGACATTTAAAGAATTAAGATAATCGTAATTTTTTGATTCAAAAATAAACTTGCAAAAAATTGATAAATATTTTTATAATTTTTCGCCATAAAAAAGGGTCGAGACGAAAAAAAAGTTGGTTTCGTCATCGTTCCGAGCGCGTGGATTATGTGCGTAATTGAAGTTTATTTTTAATCGAAAAAAGAAAACAATAAGAGAAAAAAATGTATTAAATTTCTCTGGAAAAAATCTTAATCGTTTATTTCTTCGTTCGACGTCCCTGTGATTTACTTCGTGTCAATATATGGTTATATTAGTTTGGGGCTTGAAGCGATTGGTTTTTCCTATTGCCCAACACGGGCGACCTTGTAATTACCCGACGGTCCCCAAAATAGTACGGAAAGTGACGAAATCCGACCCCGGGGCTAAATTGAACCAGAGGAAATTGGATGATCTCGAATGACGAACTGTGATGAAGATTCTTTGTCTTATGCGCGACCTTGGCAATCGAGTTCTGATTTCTATTTATAATCTTATGTGGCGATACGTAATGTTGACAAATATCATGGAAATTGTCACATCGGTAAGTAACGCTGTTTTACTTACTTTAACAAATTTTTTTTTCACGCAAAATATATTTTCATTATATTTAATTTGTCTTTTATTGCTCTTGGTCGTATATTGCTTTACACCAGGGTAATTGTGTTTATTGTTTTGTACTCCTGGACGTCTTAGTAATCGACTATGAGACAGTAATACCTAAGCATGCACGTTTTGTGATAAAAGGAGATGAAGAAAGTAGGTGGTTTAAAAAAATATTTTTTTACGTTTTTCACAGAAATACTATTTCAAAGGGATTAGTATAGCTTTGTTTCTTATTTGGAAAAAAATAGCGTGTAAAAGTATCAAAATTAATTGGTATTTTTTTTAGTACCAATCAATCTTTAATATTGTTATTTTTATCTGTCAACTCGACTGTAACAGTGGTATCCTTATCGGGAATAAAGTTTCCCTTGTAATGGTGGACTATTGTGTTGACGACTGGTAACAGTGGTTTAGTAGAATTACGGTCGGCCGAGTTTGCTAGTCAGACCGCATGGCAGTAGTCGAAAGGAGTTTGGTCGGCCATTAGTATACGTCAGTAAAGCAGGAACCGTAACAATAGCGAAAAATCGAAATAAAATCTGTCGAAAAATCAGGAGCTATTTAAGAGCCAATTGAGTGCTCTTATTATAATTTTCGATTTTCACCCCTTTCAGTGAAAACCAGTGGCGATGCTAGCGTAAAAAAAAAGTTTGAACCGCCGCAACGTAAAGAATACAAAAATAAAAGAAAGTATTTAAGATCTAATTGAGTGCTTGAAAAATATCCCTGTTTCTTCTAAAATTTTAATTAGGGCACTAAACGTGCTCTTTAGTGGTTCCTAATTTTGTAAAAGATTTTATCCCGATTTTTTTGGAGAAAATCTTTTTTTTTTTTTTTGAAAAATTCGTTTTGTCCTATTCGACAAAGTTTTTTGCACCGAATTTTCAGAAGTATCGATATCCAATGTGTGTTTTCATCTTTACAGTTACTCCTGCTTTTCCTCGCACTATTCGCGAAGAAATTGCAAACGCTCGTTCGGAATTTCAAATTGTGCGAGAGGCAAAGTTTACTTTGTCACGATGTTCTTGGAATTAACTCTGAATATTTTGCCTTGCTTCTCTCAGTGCCATAGAGATTCTTCCGTGCGAATTATCTGATCAGCAAACCATATGGCTTTTCATATACATGCATAATATAGTTTATGTAAATGTAAAATAAGTACAATTAGCATCACATGCCGCTGGCCGTGTACGTATAATTGTAAAATAATTTTAGGTGCGAATGACTGCCTTGGAAAATATTATTTTGGTTGTGTATTGATTTTCTGTTTATATATGTGTCGCGGGGTTCTTTGGTGGAACGTCTTCACCGTTAAACTCCATGGCAGAGGTCTCCGGCAGGACGGACGGTTTCGCGGGTTTGGGATGAATAATCACGCGCATTCCCGGGTTATCACTACTTTATTCACGTTGCAGGGACGGTGGGTTCGCGACAGTGCTCACTCGCCCTCCTCACTCGCCCTCCTCACTCGCCCTCTCACTCCAAAAACTGTCGCAGCCCCACGCTGGGCCCGCCGTCCGGGCCTCGCCTCGCCCCTTCCCAAAAGGGGAAAATACAAAAAAAGAGAAAAATAGAAAACCAAAGAAAACAAAGCAAGATGGGGTGGAAACCAAAATAATCAGACCAAGCTTTGCCCCCTTCTCCATGGACGAGACCAGGTCGGTCGCCACCCCGATGGTAATACCGCGACATATGTATATATAATTATTATATATATATATATATATATATATCTATGAAATATATGATTTTAAGGTGAAAATGCATGATTGTGCAAAATAAATATCAAATCCTTTGAAATACTATCCATTATGCATGGTTGGAATGGTTCTTTAGAACTGTTGCATTGAATAAATTTGCAAATGCTGGATATTTTTTTTTTTTAAGAACATTCATACTTTGACTATGCTAATTTGACTGTTACTGAAAGTATAGGCATCTGGGGAGTCAAAGGCTCAAGAAGTGGAATTACATAGTATAACTCGAGTAAGATCAGTCTCAATGACAATTAAAAGTCAAACACGAGAGAACACTGAAGAAGATCTGAATATAAAAGAAAGTCCATCTTCTGCAATATTCTTGTTAAATATTGCAAATTTAGATTTTTGTTATAGGTAACAAGTATCTATCTCCTGGTTGTAATGTATGAAAAATTGTAAAAAGATTTAATTGCCTCTCGATTGACACTGTGACCCGAATATAATTATATTTGAGAGCAAAGGTACATATTATACGTGCAAAATATTCGCACAAAGTAACAATTGAAGTGCTAAATATGAATTGTTTGAATTTCGTTAATAATTATTTATCGATCCGACTTAATCGGTATCGTTGAATGTTCGATAGATGAGTCAATAAAAATTTCGTCTAATTGGCATTAGTCGTTACATTGGCCAATTAGGTATAATATATCTGTATAATTATATAGATTTAAATTAGTCCCTGCCATATATTCATTATCAGAGCAAGTTTCGTACCCGTAAATAGGATATATTTTTTAAATATTTTCTTTTTTTGAAATTTTACTTGTGGAGGCGGCGGGGGGGGGGGGGATTGTATAATCGAAACAAACATTTCTCGTATGTAATATGGGTTTTACGGTGGGTAAGCAGAGGCGATTTCATAGGAGGGTTTCATAACGTGCAGTGTAGTGGGTACCTACGTCCTTACAGACATAAATGTGTTTTGCTACCTACAGACCTTCTGGGTAGCAAGAAGAGATAGGTTACCCATCCAGCGACCCGGCAACCAGCATACATTATAAGATGAAAGCTCACAACTGAATAGGAACATAGGAGAAACTTAGTAACTATGTAAAGGGATGCCGATGTGTAAAACGAATATGAGGAATTTACGTAATAACGCCGGAAGGAAGAATTGCGAGGACAAAAAGCCAAAGGAAATAACTGGCTCCTTCGGGTACTTTGCCTTCGTAAGGCCGGTCTGTTTCTCCTACGTCGCTTCAATTATTTTATCAGCCTGCTTATCCCTTAGGTGATTTTTTTACGCCACATCACGAAAACAAAAATTTGACATTATTTTTTGAGGATTTTTATTTTGTCGAACCGATTCAAAAAATTCGAATAACAGATGTTACGTGCACGTGAACCAAACCCGGAGTGCACTGTGCAAAATAAGGGTTGAAAATGGATTCAGTGGGTGAAATAATTTTGCGAATTAAAATACCTGTGCGCTAGTCGAAATATATCTAGTTGCAGATCAAACCGGTATTTATATGTAACCGGAAGCTTAACGCATTCGGAACGAGCACTGTCTCAGGTTCCGTTAGAAATCAGCGGGCTGTCGCCAACCACCCAACCGGTCAAACGGACGGACAAATAAATAGACAGACAGACCCAACCAAATCTGCTCGTTAGCCAGCCGTAGCTACGGAGGTAAAACAGGAACCTGTAATTTTTCATTCTTCTCGTAAGTCCTGGAAGCACCGGATAACATTTTCATGCAAATTTTAACGCTTCACGTAAATAAACCCTATTAATATCCGGTCGACTCGTCCTTTTCTGTTGCATGTTCCTTTGGGGGGGGGGGGGGGGGGGGGGGGGGGGGGGGGGGGGGGGGGGGGGGGGGG
>JARPRH010000847.1:184948-195852 GCA_031763665.1 Calameuta haemorrhoidalis
CTGGGGCGCGCGGCTACGAATTTAGCTTTTGGCTCGGTACGTTGGTCGCGATTTACGCAAAGCTTATCACGCGCGAGAGCTCGTCCTGGTCCTTTGAATTTTTGAGAAAGTTTTTCTTTCGTGAACTTTGCGTTAAATAAATTAATTGCTTAAAATTTTGTTTTAAAACGAAAATTCTATCCATCGATTCATCATTCACGGTATACCGATCGCTGATAGAATTTCAAATTTTATCACCGTCAATGACGTTGACGATTGAGGAGGATTTTCGAAAAATGTTATTATTATTTTTTAATATCGTTATCACGGCCAGTACCAGTATCGTACATTATTTATCGCTGTTGGGTATTTTGATATATATATATATATATTTTTCACTGATATCTCACTCCTATCACATACGTGCATATGAACTCGCGTGGTGACATTTACAAAATGGACATTTTATGCTCTTGATCCTCGATAGCGTCATCAGTCATCTTCCAGTTTCGTATGGGACACCGATGCGTCGTTTTATTTTATTGCCCCCCTCCATTCACCTCTGTCGTCCGTCCGTGCGTATTATTTCTTGCATCTATGACAGAAGATAACCCGAACTTATGTGAGACAGAAGGCATCGGTCACCGATAGGCTTGTTCGCGATTTATCAGCGTCATCAGTCATCTCCTACATTTAGTAGAATCTCGGGAAAAAAAATGAATATCGAAAAAGATGAACATTTTTTTTGGGGGGGGGGGAATTTTTTGATACTATACCGACCGACGCCGTACTTGTTGAAACATTTGGATGCTGGATCAGCTGCCGAAGTCACGTAGAAATGACCGAATCCTCGTGGGGTTGTAAAGGGGGTGGGTCCAGCTTCACCGGGGATGATCTCAGGCGGTGGGGAATTATGATTGTCCAGTTGGTCGTTAGCTCTACGTGACTTTTATGTAGGCTTAAGTATATCTATATATGCCAGGAGTCTTCATTTTATTACGTGCTCAATTTATTCAATAAATCCCATACCTATTGGAACGTGAATTGAAGCTACTGTATGTCTTGGTGCGCGAGCACCGAATTTCATTAACCGTAGTAGCTATCAGGGAATCAGGTATATCATTCGATACGTACGATATTCGTTTCTACCATATACCCTGTGTACCTTTGTTAATTAGTAACGGTTCTCGTGCACGGGCGCCCGTTGTTATCGATTCGCACGAGTGATACGTATCATTGACAACGGATGCTGTAGAAAAGTGACGGCCATTGCTCTCGCGGCAGTGGATTGATATTTATATTTTTTTTCTTTTTTATTAAACCTATCCGACCGGTTTATTATTATTATTATTATTCCAATCCACCTCCAGCATCTTCGATCGGTTCGTCGGGCTGCATCTTTTCAGAACGATTTCCCAGTCACGATATGTGCGCAATCGAGAAGCGAATTTCGATATCGTCGAGATTGTCGAGTGATTCGGCACGAATTTCTGGCTCTGTTTAAATGTTAAGGGTGGGATAAAAAAAAAAGAGGCCGCGAAACTAAGCATGTATTACATGACGTTATCGAGCAAAGTCCAAGGTCGAGGGGCTTAACGATATTTTGATTGCCCCTGCTGTGCCGGCGGTAATGGCGGAAGGTGGAACGTCGATGTCGTTGGCATCGCGCACTGTCACGCAGCTGCGTTTATTCGCTCGGCTTTGTACACGGTGACACATTTATTTTCACATAAGGAGACACGTTAGAGTCGCGTGGGAGCTTGCCGGTGGTTCTCTTTACTCCTAGGAATTCTAGGAGCTCCTGTGTATGCCCTGTTAACAGACGGAACGACTCAATCAGATTATTTGCATCTGTTGAATCTGGCCAGGAGCCAAGTACTACCTACTTTCGTTGAAGTAACAGCGCTAGGGATTCTGGGTATTTTTTTTTTTTTTTTAAGAATTTACCAGGGAATATGATATAGGGAATTTTTGGAAAACTCGTAATTTTTCAAGTATCCTCAACGCGATCCGTGCTTACGTTGTTTTGTATGGTGCGACGTGACGGTTGGTTACGTGTTAAAAAAAAAAAATGGATGGTAACGCGCGGGTAAGCTGGATTTTGACATTAATTCTATACAGTGGCTAATGGCGTGAAATGCTAATTGTCTTTATGGGGGACGAATCACTGTTTATCGGAATCGAACGGCGGATGTGCTATTTTATGGAGATTAAACGAGCTTAGGGACGATAATTGCTGCGGACCACCCGGTAGATTCGCCGCGGGCGGATAGACACGGAAAAACTATTGGCAATGGAAAATCATAACGTCGATCGTTCGTAAGGTTGTCGGTCGTTCTCGAACGTTCGAGAAGTCGAAATATGATAGTTTTAATATGTGCAGGACCTAATTTATCGTATTTGAGAATTTTTAATTCACAGATATATATATAGTGATAGCAGCGTACTTGTAAGTTTTATATATCGGATATACTGGGTGTATCGTCAGACGTTTGTAGTTTCGATTACGATGCGATTACTTCGATTATTGGGGGGGGGGGGGGGGTGCAATAGTTTACGAAAGGCGAAAAAAAAAAGGATGAATTTTTTTCTCTTTTTTTTTTTGTACCAACGCGACCAATATTGTCTTTAGTCTTTCGTGTTATTTGTATTATTTATTCAATGCGAATTTCCACGTGTATAATGGGAAACGGGTTGCTGGCGTTGAGTCGCTCAAAATACACACGTCATTTTACTCGCTTTCTTTTGCACAGATATTCGCGCTGTCTGTGCGATGCATAAAGTAAATAACTAAGCTGCATTAACCGGGCGGACGATACGGACGTTCGGACATTCCAAAGAGAATAAACAGCGAGTACCCTGATCAACACGAGTGATTCGTATAAATATAAAAATTCCCTTTGCATCACTTTAATTATTCGTTGCTTTAATTACTTCGCTCATATGTATACGTATTTCATTGGTAACAATAGCTCGAATACAGCCTGCGGTTTAATGCTTATTATTTTCTTTGAAATCAATACCACCTGTGCTACATACCTGTGTGCATTGAGAAAGTGCATTGGCAAAAAAAAATGTTTTTTTTTTACTATCGCCGATTCATATACGAATGATATATACGTGTATCGTAGGTTTTTTTTTTACCCAACGAAAAATTCTTTACCGCGCATACGCACGATTCAGTGCACTCTAGTTGCAAGGATCGAAGGAAACCCGTGGAAGAGTTTGAACGAGGAAACGATGATTTTTTTTTGGAGAATTTTGAAAATTGAAAATATTCGATATGAAATTGAGCGTCAAGCGAAATGGCAAATTATTGTTTCCACAGGTTGTTGCGAAATTGCGTATTCGCGAGTAACTGTTAACGTTACTCGATCTCGGATAAACGATTTCGAAATATTTAAATGAAATTTCTGTAATCACGTCGAAATTAACTTCGAGCTGCCGCCGTATCTTTGGATTACTTATTCGCAGTAAGTCGGTTCGAGATAGCAGGTTAAGATCAGCTCGAGAACTTTTTCTTCCTCCTGCCTGAAATACGTTTCAGCCAGACTGAAAACTCATTCTGGTATCCGACGTCGCGTCTTAATGAATTTGAAGGCAGGAGAGAGTCAAGGAGACCGCGAGAGAGAAGCGAAGTGAGAGTGCGAATGACGGAGAGTGAGAGAGAGAGAGAGAGAGAGAAAAAGATATAAGATGCTGCACAAAAAGTCGAGAGTTACCGAAGTTGGCTCACTGTGGTTCATTACTGGCCAATTAAGGTTTATACACAAAGCGCGACAGTCGCCACGGCAGTAAACAAACTACTGGCGTCTTGAGAGACACCTATCCTTATTCCGAGCTACCGAAGTTCATTGAAGATTGCACGTTGCGGTTGACATTTAAAATTCTTACAGCTCTTCACGCTGCTGGTATACCTATATCTGTCTTCTTCCCAGAACTCCTTTAGCCGCTTTCGAACTCAGCATTAGCGAACCGTGCGAGTACAAAGTCGAGAGGGATTACGCAACTCCGAGTGACACGTGTCCTTCAGTCTGTCACGTGCGGCACGACGTTGAAGTTCAATCTGAGGTCAGGTCAAAGTTATACGGCGAATAAGCCTTGCATTTACGTACGAGATTGCTTCGGTTTGGTATCGCGATCAAAATTTATTTCCGTCCCGAGCTGCAAGCAGTCGCTACAATTTACGTACACGATAATGCACTCCCGTATCCTGGCCAGATATTACGTGCACAAATGTACAGGGTGTCCCGGAGTTATCAGAACCGAAGGGTACGAGTGTATTTTTGGATCGTGATTAATCATCGCGTCCTGTGTATACTGTATATTATTTTTAGCTTGCATGCAGGATTGCGTGTAAATGATAAACTTTTTTTTTTGTACTTTTGTTATTAAAAACTTTAAACATTGTAATTGTGTGTGTAATAATTTTGTCTTTGGTAAGACTCGCGCGCGGCGCTTCCGGCCAATTCGACGGCAGCACGAGGGAAATATTGGCCGCGTCTGGATGTGAAAGCGAAAGTGAAATATTCATGGGCGTAAGAGCGCTTGCTCGCGATCCTCCTCGAATAGGTCGCGTTAACTCTTGCGGTTGAGACAATGATAACTTTTTTTTTTTCTGTGGTTTAAACGGATCTTTGGATTACGCGGTTACCCTCGCATGCTAAGCTACGCTTTCCATATATCACGGGGCGACGGCTGTGTATTTTTAGTAGATTCTTTAATTTATGTGCACCCGCGGCCCTGGGCGAATACAAATTTTACAAGCGTTTAACTATATTCGAGCGCACTTCGGGTCTTTACGATACTGAGAAATAAGTATGGTTTTTTGGAAAAAAAAAATTTTTTTTATTTGTAATTATATTATTTTTATCAAAGATGGACGGCCGAATGTATAACCGATAGACGTATTACTGTATGGAAACAATTCCTAATATTTGTGCGTAAATCGAGGTTATCGGCAATTACAGGGGATAAGAAAGGATGGTAAACGGATAGTCAAGATAAGGGAACGAGATAACGGCGGAGAATAAGATATTGTATGATGGTGACAACCCTTAGAGTAAACTCAATGGACGCAATCGAGGGGATCATTGATTGGTTTTGTCTGAGATATAAGATAATTTGGATTTTACCTGAAAGATAAAAAATACGAATCTTCGTAGATTGACATTTAAAGAAATAAGATAATGGTAGATTTTTTTGTTGAAAAATAAACTTGTAAAAAATTGATAAATATTTTTAGAAATTTTTGCTCATTAAAGGATTGCGACGAAAAAAAAAAGTTGGTTTCGTCATCGTTCCGTGCACGTGGATTATGTGCGTAATTGATGTTTATTTTTATTCGGCAAAAAAAGACTAAACAAAAGACAAAAATTTCTCAGGAAAAAATCTTAATCGTCTATTTCGTCGTTCGACGCCCCTGTGATTTACTTCGTGTCAATATATGGTTATATTAGTTTGGGGCTTGAAGCGATTGGTTTTTCCTATTGCCCAACACGGGCGACCTTGTAATTACCCGAAGGTCCCCGAAATAGTACGGAAAGTGACGAAAGCCGACCCCGGGGCTAAATTGAACCAGAGGAAATTGGGTGATCTGGAATGACGAACAGTGACGAAGATTCTTTGTCTTATTCACGACCTTGACAATCGAGTTCTGATTTCTATTTACAATCTTACATGGCGATACGTAATCTTGACAAATAACGTGAAAATTGTCATATCGGTAAATAACGCTGTTTTACTTACTTTAACAAAAATTTTTTTTCGCGCAAAATATATTTTCATTATATTTAATTTGTCTTCTATTGTTCTTCGTCGTATATTGCTTTACACCAGGGCAATTGTGTTTATTGTTTTACGCATGTACTTTTGAACGTTTTAGTAATCGACGTAAGTTTTAGTAAAGCATTGCGCTCTTTGTGATAAAAGGAGACGGAGAAAGTAGGTGATTTAAATTTGGAGCATCTGCCGGTCGCCGAAGGCCAAAATTGACAGCGCGCCATATGTGCAAGGAGATCCTACTTTTATCTCTTTTCATAAAACTATGCGGGTTAGGGAATTTGGAAATGGCTTAGATACTTTCTATTGATGTTTATTTAATTTTTTATATGCTTTTTTTTAATGATTAAGTAAATTGATTCCAAACGATTCCGTTCATATGTGAACTCAGGAACTAATAAAAACTAGTGGTGGGCACTTGGGTACCCTGGGTGCCTAACGTGGTAAAAGTTGGGTGCGCACGTAAAGGTTAAAAAAAATTTTTTACGATTTTCCCAGAAATGCTATTTCAAAGGGATTGGTATAGCTTTGTTGCTTATTTGTAAAAAATAGCGTGTAAAGGTATCAAAATTGATTGGTATTTTTTTTTTAGTATTAATCAATTTTTAATATTGTTAATTTTATCTGTCAACTCGACTGTATGGTGTCCTTATCGGGAATAAAATTTTACTTGTAACAGTGGTGGACTATTGTGTTGACGACTGGTAACAGTGGTTTAGTAGAATTACGGTCGGCCGAGTTTGCTAGTCAGACCGCATGGCAGTAGTCGAAAGGAGTTTGGTCGGCCATTAGTATACGTCAGTAAAGCTGGAATCGCAGCGGTGAAAAATCGAAATAAAATCTTTCGAAAAATCAGGAGCTCTTTAAGATGAGTGCTCTTAACAAAATTTTCGACTTTCATCCCTTTCAGTGAAAATCAATGGTGATGCTGGCGCGAGAGAAAAGTAGTTGGAACCGTCACAAAGTAAAGAATGCAAAAATGAAAGAAAGTATTTAAGATCTAATTAAATGCTTGAAAAATGTCCCTGTTCCTCGAAAAATTTTAATCAGGACACTCAACGTGCTCTTAATTGGTTCCTAATTTTGTAAAAGATTTTGAGAAATTTTTTTTTTCTCAAAATTCGTTTTGTCCTATTTGAAAAAATTTTTTAGACTGAATTTTCAGAAGTATCGATATCCTATGCTCGTTATCCCCTTTACAGTCACTCCTGCTTTTCCTCGCACTATTCGCGAAGAAATTGCGAACGCTCGTTCGGAATTTCAAATTGTGCGAGCGGCAAAGTTTACTTTGTCACGATGTTCTTGGAATTAACTCTGAATATTTTGTCTCGCTTCTCTCTGCGCCACAGAGATTCTTCCGTGCGAATTATCTGATCAGCAAACCATATGGCTTTTCGTATACATGCATAATATAGTTTATGTAAATATAAAATAAGTACAATTAGAATCACGTGCCGCTGGTCTTGTGCGTATAATCGTAAAATAATTTAACGTGCGAATGGCTGGCTTGAAAAATATTTTTTTTTTATTTTTGTATTGATTTTCTGTTATTTGATATATATAGGTACATATATATACGTATATATAATCTTAAGGTGAAAATGCATGATTGTGCAAAATAAATATCAAATTCTTTTGACATACTATCCATTATGCATGAATGCTTCTTTATAACTGTTGCATTGAATAAATTTGCAAATGCTGGATTTTCTTTTTTTTTTTCAAAGATCATTCATACTTTGACTATGCTAATTTGACTGTTACTCAAAGTACAGGCATCTCGGGGGTCAAAGGCTGAAGAAGTGGAATTGTATAACTCGAGTAAGATCGGTCTGAATGATAATTAAAAGTAAAACACGAGAGAAGACTGAAGAAGAGTATCTGAATATAAAAGAAAGTCCATCTTGTGCAATTTTCCTGTTAAATATTGCAAATTAAAATTTTTTTTTATAGTTAACAATTATCTACCTCCTGTGGTTCCACTGTATGAACAATTGTAGAAAGATTTAATTGCCTCTCGATTGACACTTTGACCTGAATATATTCGAGAGCAAAGGTGCATACGTATTACACGTGCAAAATATATTCGCACATGGTAACAATCGAAATGCAAAATATTTTTTGAATTTCGTCAATAATTATTTATCGATCCAACTTAATCGGTATCGTTGAATGTTCGATGAATGTGTCAATAAAAATTTCGACTGATCGGTATTCGATCGTCACATTAGCCAATTAGGTATAATATATCTGTACAATTATACAGATTTAAATTAGTCCCTGCCATACATATATTCATTATCGGAGTAAGATTCGTACCCGTAAATAGGATATAATTTTTTAAATATTTTTTTTTCCCACTTATTACCAAATTTTCCTCGTGGGGGAAAAAAAAATGGTATAATCGAAACAAACATTTCTCGTATGTAATATGGGTTTTACGGTGGGTAAGCAGGGGCGATTTCATAGGAGGGTTTCGTAACGTGCAGTGTAGTGGGTATCTGAGCCCTTACAGATATAAATGTGTTTTGCTACCTACAGTACTTCTGGGTAGCCAGAATAGATAGGTTACCCATCCAGCAACCGGGCAACCTGCATACATTATAACATGAAAGCTCACGACTGAATAGGAACATAGGAGAAACTTAGTAACCACGTAAAGGGATGCCGATGTGTAAAGCGAATGTGAGGAATTTACGTAATAACGCCGGAAGGAACAGTTGCGAGGGACAAAAAGCCAAAGGAAGTAAGTTGCTCCTTCGGGTACCTCGCCTTCCTAAGGCCGTTTCGTTCATACGGGCGTCGCGTCAATTATTTCATCAGCCTGATTATCTCTTAGATGAATTTTTTTTGTAATTTACGCGAAATCACGAAATAAAAATTTGATGTTTTTTTTTTTTTTTTACGAATTTTATTTTGTCGAATCGATCCAAAAAATTCGAATGACATACGGTACGTGCGCGTGATTTGAACCCGGAGCGCACTGTGCAAAATAAGGGTTGAAAATGGATTCCGTGGGAGAAATAATTTTGCGAATTAAAATACCTGCTCGCTTGTCGAAAAAATATCTAGTTGCAGATCAAACCGGCATTTATACGTAACCGGAAGCTTAACGTATTCGGAACGAGCATTGCCCGAGGATCCGTTAGAAATCAGCGGGCAGTCGCCAACCACCCAACCAGTCAAACGGACGGACAAATAGATAGACAGACAGACCCAACCTAACCTGCTCGTTAGCCAGCCGTAGCTACGGGGGTAAAACAGGAACCTGTAATTTTTCATTCTTCTCCTGGAAGCACCGGATAACATTTTCATGCAAATTTTAACGCTTGACGTAAATAAACCCTATTAATATCCGGTCGTCTCGTCCTTCTCTGTTTCACGTTATTTTGACTCTTCTCTCTCTCTCTCTCTCTTTCTCTCTCGCACTTATATGAACCATCGCTCCTATCCTTCCTATGCTTCTGGCTGTTACTTTTTCACGTTCCTCCTATACCTGGCGGTTTTTTCTTTGTGATAAAAATTTTCAAATTCGCCCTTGTTCGACTTATTGGCAGACTTATTTATTTTTTTTTCAGTAATATTTTTTTTCTTGTTACTTTACTTTGTATACTCAAGAAAAAATGTATAGCGTCTTTATACGCTCTTGGGTAAAATATTATTATGGGATTTTAGTACTAGTTTTGATATGACAGTCTTGGGGACAATCGAGACGGTCGTTGAGGATAACTTTTATCCTCTTTCACGTGTATTTTTGTACGACGATAAAAAATAGACGCAACTTATTCCAATTTAAAAATGCAAATTATATCACTCAATGGCACTTAACGTCGGGTATTCTGGTTTATATGGAAACTCGAAGCCAATGAAGCGAACGCTCTCGATTTCGCAAGCCGTAAGGTTCGCTGATAACGTAACCCCTTGAGGCTACTTCACTTGCTAAGTTCCTCTGCGTTTCAACTTACACTGCAGAAAATCCATCTGTGCTCTCTTTTTGACGTACGGATTCGAAGGCGTTAATACACGAAGAAAATTCTTTGATTAGGTAAAAAAGTTGCTTCGGCTTTGCGATTTGAAGTTTGTATAAAATACGATAAAATATTGAAATGCTATAAATTCAGGTTAGACTCAGCCAAACTTTTTATTCGACGATTGAAAATGGATATGCGAAAAACATGAAAACTCTTCCCTTAATTCTTTCGGTATTTATCAAGTTTCTACGTGGGAACGATAACTCTATTTTTCTAACAAAAGTCTCTTCTGTCTTTTGTTTACTTAAATTATTCCGTCGAATTTAACGATTCCAAAATTACCCTTTGTCTAATCTTAATTCGTTCTTTCAGATTTAATTCTTCCTTTGTTCGGAACAGTTTCGCCCACGAAATTTCTCAGGAATAATAGTTGAGTGAATTACGGTTATTATCATGACTCTTGTCTTCATGCAAATTACGTCGACTTGACTGTTTATCGGATGGTAAGAGAAGAAAATTATGGAATACAAAAAAAGACAGGAAACCGGACTCCACCGGTCCGCTTGATTGAATTATCGTGAATCTTTATAATTTGAGCGTTTGAATGGCATTTCGATAATACACTTTTCATTGTTAATGAGCATTGGCACTTGTGTACATATGCATATGGGGTTCACATATGTGCATACGAGGAATTTTGGAAACTCGAAATCGTACCTATGTGAACCTGTCACACGACTTAAAAATATTTTAATTTTCAAAACTCGATTCGATTGTACCCCGTTTGTATCCTGTTTGTACTTCTTTGTACCACTTTGATTTTCGTTTGTACCTCAAAGAGGTACCGAGATACAGCAGGATATTCCAAATTCGTTAAAAGGGTGACTCCGTCATTTTTCGAGCTAGCTCAAATTTCCAATGGGGAACATATTCAGAATCGTTTGTATCGCCTAACTCTAAAAATGATGGAGTCACCCTCTTAGCGAATTTTGAATATCCTGCTGTATCTCCGTACCTCTTGAGGTACACACGAAATGAAAAGTGGTACAAACGGATACAAACGATTCTAAATATATCCTAAACAGAATTTAATTTACTCGAAGTCGGGCGCTAGCGGTGTTTTTGGGGGGGGGGGGGGGGGGGGGGGGGGGGGGGGGGGGGGGGGGGGGGGGG
>JARPRH010000847.1:203189-213586 GCA_031763665.1 Calameuta haemorrhoidalis
TACATTATAGTAGCGCTAACACGAGTTAGAAATAGGATGATTTGGTGCTCGCGCGCCGCGCTGGGAGAGTTGACGCGGAACGCCTCATATGTTGCGGCGATTGTTTTTACGAGGTTAATCGATAGTGCGTGTGGGGTCACCTGGTGTTCCAATCCCGAGAGACACCAAGTTCAAGATATAGGGGTAGATATTCCCGACTGTGTAAACGTCGCGTTTAAATCGATAAGCCAATATTTTTTTTCTTCCAAAATCCCATATCGATCTAATCAATCAATCGATTGGAGTTCGTCATCCCGAAACATCCCGACGATTCATGAAGGTTTTTGGTAACTTATATTTTTCTCTCATCCATCAATTTTTTTTTTTTTTTCTTTAAAGTTACCAAATATATATATATATATATATATATATGTATATACAGGGTGTCCCAAGTTAATTACCACAGACAGGTATCTCTGAAATAAGTAATGTATCGCTGAATATTAGCAGAGCATTTCTGTTATTACGGTTTAATGTAAAAATTCATTTTTACTCAGTTTCTGCAAGACTTGAAGTTTTCAAGAATTCAGCAATCCTTCGAATACGTCATCCCCGACATTGATAAGTGCGCAGATCCATTAATACTTGATTAAGCTAAAAATAAAGAGGGGCATACGATAAATTTATTTGAATTCGTTTCGATGCCAGCGATATCTTGAGTGAAAAACAAAATTTGTTATTTAAAAAAGAATTGGAAAGTTAAAATCCTCTAGAATGGCTCGATCGACGAACAAATGAATATCAGAATCATTTTTCCTCCTCGAAACCGAAAAACTTTCGTATAAAAAAAATGTATCTATCTCCACTTATTTCAGAGATATCTGCCTGTGTTGATTAACTGGGGACACCCGGTGTATATCCCCTTGAACTTTGCGTCCGTCCACGAGGATCAAGTAATGGGACGTATTGACGTGGAACGTAAATAGCTTCAAGTATATTCAGTCTCCTATGACGACATCCGAATTTGTGACTTTCACTTTCCTCTTTAAGTTTCCGTCACGCGATTTCAAAATGTGACAAATTAAGGGTCGAAGAACCGATTTGGTGCGGTTTGAGGATTCAGCCTGATATCTTTTTTAATATATCGTTGCGTCATTTGTAAGATTGTCAAATTGAGTCGAGTTATCCGTTTGGTACTCCAAGCTGTCGCAGTGCTTGGCTGGGGCGCTGTAGTCGAACAATGAGAATGTATTGTTTGGACGATCGCTAAATCCGAGCTTTTCGTACGTTACGTCTGGTCTTACCGGGGAAATTGATCTATGGAAGAGACTTAATGCTTGCAGACTTGACAGACAAGCTTTCTGGCGGAAGCATGAGATATTGTTTTCTGTTTTCGTACTTGCAGCTGCCTCACGTGCTTGCTCTTGGCTTCCCAATGGGTACAGTAGGTGTATTCTAGTGGGTAGGCTCTTCTATGCTGCAAGACTATAGCGAACTGGGGTGAATCGAGCTTTTCGAAAAGAGTGTTACGTTTCGTGAAAACTTTCTTAAGCGAGCTTTCTTTTTTTTTTTTAGAAAGTAAAGAACATGCTTTGCTGCTTTTATGCGAGATTTCGTGCAGCTGCTTGATGCATGTTACAGATATATAGGTCGCTTCAACCTAAGGAGAGATTGTATCCGAAGTAGGTGTAAAATTGGAATTTTTTTTCACTGTATATCGAATAATTTTTTTTATTCTCTGGAATGTGAGTTTTGATCATGAATTTCTTGTTTGAAGATTTTTCTACCATTTTTTACCGTCGATGTAAATTTTTAAGACTTTTATTTTCGTGTGGATGTTGGGGGGGGGGGGGGCATTAGGGTAGGTAGATTGATAATTAATTTATTGGGGGGGGGATTAGGTTGAAAGTGGAAAAAATTGTCCGGGAGAGAATTTTGAGTTTGTTCCTGTAATAATTAAAATTTTACTAACAATTGAAATATATATATTTACACCAAGATAAAATAACATAGCAATAATATAAATTATTCTTCAATATATTAATCGAACTTGAAACATTCTCCTTAGCGAATTACAATATTTATAAAATTTACACTATAAAATTATTTACACACACATTTATCATCACACTCATCCATTCATACTAACAAAATTCACGATATCTCCGAAAATTTAATGTAATTATTGTCCTTGATATTACTGGTGGTCGATTATTCTTGAAGCTGATCTCACGTGTCTTTTGAATTAAATATATGCAGCAATCCTTGTTTGATGTAGGTATTCGTTTTATGGATATAATAATGTTCCACGTGTCCCGTATTTCAATTTCATGGATAAGTTCGAATAGTCGTAATTAATAAAATGGCCCTTTTGCTTCTACCGTTTTAAACTATGAGAAAAGGAAAAATATACAACAAAATTTAAAGTAATTTATAATCAATTAACTAGCCTCTATATAACTGATTCTATATTAATACCTGATTTTCGGTAGCCTGTCTGTAGTGCTCCTGCCCATCCGGTTCTTCTCGGCCAAGCGACAATTGGCAAAAGGGGCCAATATTTGCCGCTTACCGGACAGGTCAGAGCAATAGATTAGCAGTGGGAGGAACTCGACGATAGCGCTCTTAATTAGGTGTTAAATTCGGCGCGCGAAATATAAAGTGATCGTTACATTCTGTTAATTGAATTGGAAAAATTTTTGTTATATATGTTCAAGGTGGTGGATTCGACAGTGAAGATTTTTCAGAAAGGGTATATTATTCATGTGTTGAATCATTTATATTATATTAGACGCGATGCGACGTGGCGATTTTAATTTAATAAAGCAAAATTTAATATTCTACCATTGCCGGTGTGGCTCCTGGCGTAGATTTGCAAAAGAGAAGACGGGCGCCCTCGTTTCTACAGTTTTGCCATTTTTCTTGTTCCTGTTCACATTTTACACATTTTTCATATATTTTTGACTTATATTATACTACTCGAGTGTAGCAATTTTATTGTGAAAAAATACCTGAAAAAGCTTTATCCAACTTCATATATTTCATATAGGGAGACCAAAATTGTCGAAAACAATTTTTGTTACCATAATAATAATTCGATAAAATGTTTGAGGATTTGAAAAGAAAAGAACGAATTGTTTTACAAATTTTTTATTTCATCAAAACAATTGGATTGGACGTTTCCTAAAAATTCTCATATGTCACTGTCTTATGTGCATGTAAAATATATACGATTAAGGTAAACGAATAAGCGGGAAGCCGTAAGGTTTCAATTTTTAATCTCATTGACCCTGTATGCATGGTTATATATATATCTATACAGTATACCGGGTGACGGTGAAATTCGTATATAAAATTTATCTCACGCGCGAATCCATGTGGTATGTATTACTATAAGTACAGAACGAGCATTTTCTGGATTTCGTCCTAACTAAATATTGGGAAAATCTATATATGAACCTCTAATCTGATCAGAATCGCAGAACGGCGTCGATTCAAATTCCAAAGGTGTATTTGAATTCTGGGGGAAAAATGTGAAATTTTTTTTCCCAACCTCGTACGAGCAAGCAACTTTGAATTTCAAAGAACCGTATAAAGCGAAAGAAACGTCATGGTAAAAAAACTTGAGTTAATGAACTTCGTTAGAAAAAAGAAAAAGCGAAGTGTGAAATTGAAGCACACGAAGCATAAAAATTTTATTTTTCGCTACTTTTGCCAAGAAATTTTACAACGTATTACACAAGCAAAATTCACTGTCCCAATGAATTAGTTTACGAGACCACAGTGACTCATTCAAATCCCTCTGATGATTAATTAAACGCACCGCTTGAAAATGAAGCATGAAATTTTGACTGTGTCTATATTAATTAATTAACATCCTGTTAATTTATATTTATATTTAACACAAGCTTTATTCGCCCAGCGTTGTATCCTTGTAACGTGAAGGATAAACGTGGTCATTTTTATTATTACTAGCTGTACATCGTTCCTGAAAATAGATAAAATTTTAAGATACACAGTTTTCTTTTCATCGGATAAACCTTCTCGACTTCAAAGGGTCAAATGCCTCATATTCTAGATCTCAGCACTACATCGCAGCACCCTGATGATCTTTTCCTCAATTAATAGCAAATCTTAATACTCGGACGATCCACCTTAAGAACTGGATAGTGCTTCAGTAGGATATAGAAAAGTTTAAGGAATATATCAAACCCAGAAATATCGTTTCCACCCACAGTAACTTTTCACGCGTGATAATTGACATTATTTCGTAGAAAAATTCATACTGATATCGCAGCCAAAATTTAGGTAAAATTTAACCTCAAAATTTCCCATTGACAGCTGTCAAATTCGATCTACTTTGTGTATACCTCAAAATCATAAGGACACTCGACAAGCGCACTCTGTTATCGGATAAGAAAAAACGAAGGAGAATTAAAACATTTAATTGGCAATCTGTCAAAAATATTATTCTAATCACTAGACAATGAGATAAGACCAGCGAGTATGACTAATGGAAGTAATTAGAATATAGATAATCCAGGCACGTTTCGCTAGTCTCTATCTACCAGTTGCTCAGGGACAGTGCGCATGCGCAGAGGTACGGTCGATAATATCGATCTCGCTCAAAGTCCATGTACCCGGTGAGAATTTTCGCTTCTGCGGCCTCTCGGATGGATACTCGACGATTCAAGATTCGTGCTTTGCTGCAGACTCGTTCGTTCTGAATGTCAAATACGTCATTGGAATATGGGGTTGCGGATATAAGAGGTTCCTGATTAATTAACGAGATGATCTCGAGTCTGGGGTCATAGTGCAATTGTGATAACGTGACATGATCCGAAATATGTGATAGGTTTTATATCAGATATATATATATATGTACATACATATGAAATACTGTTATGGGAATACATTGTATAAGTACAGAACACACGATCGCGGATAATATAAGAGACTCTGTACTCGGTAAAAGTAAACTTTTAGTTTTACCCAAAGCCACTCTATGCTCATGTTAGCCATAAACCAGTTCACCCCTTACATTTTCCATAATATAAGCCCCTTATTGCGCATAACGGGCTTGCAATAATATACCGGGTGTTAGTAGTATAAAATGGCTGATCAGCTTTTGATAACCCTGGCAGAAGTTTTTCTTTGGTAAATCCAGGGCCTGTCAAGCTCTCTCCACAGACCCAATCCAGGTCCAAGTAGGAGCAGCTTTTGATCGACCTTAGATTCTCACAGTGAAATTTCTACTGTGGAATCGTAGACACCATTGATAAATGTTCTGTTTAGAGATCAAGAACGGTCTTAAGATGTTGAGGGTAGGTTTCTTTTTAATTTTCGTATGTGATTTCGCTTAAGATTTAAATATCTTGGGATTCATTTTCTTCATGTGTGTTCGGCGATCCTCGCGAGCAAAAGACGCAAATTCCGAGCGGTAATCACGTTAGCGTAATGTAGAAAGTTTTCGGGAACTCGGACCGACTTCGTAATGTAGTTAATCGTCAGTATGGGCGAGTTGCGAACACGTTTCCCGGAAGTGTTGGAATCACGTAGGCGGAAGCTCGCGTTTCATGTACCCATTAATATATTGGGGCTCACTTCAGTCTAACACAACGTAATTATCTTATCTCAAAAATTCGTCGTATTAGGTAGATGCTGGATGGTATGAGAAATTTTTCGAATTTTTGTCATTGCGATTGATTTTAATTTTTGTTTTGTAAAAAAATCCATTTTTTTTCTATCGCACGATAACGTATTATTCAATTGGTGATTCCTTGAGGGATCAAATTTTCAATTTGAATTTTATGTGCAAATTTGAAAATTGTACATTTTGATTCCCTTACGCGTTACGATTTATCACGCAACGTTAGACGAAAAAGTAATTTGAGTCATTTAACAAATACAGGATCTTAATTTCTTAAGGTTGGGGTTTATGGACGACCCACGTTTTTTACCCCGAGAAAATGGAAAATACGTTCACGTCCATTTAAGTACGTACTTCGCCTCGTCATTAAAAGTTTCCTTTTCGTATTTATCGCACTTTGGAGAAACATTTCATTTTTAAACTTTGAAAAATAATCTCGATTTTCAATTTTGCACTTTTTTCTTTTTTAAATAATTATTCCGCCAAAATATTATTCTACGATAATTATTAATTTCTACGAACCAACGATGACGATGTAAAACGACAATTTGATAAACATCGAATTAACTATATATGTATAATTTGAAAAATAATTTTCACAAAAATACGACGGAAGGAAATCGACCGTGTTATTAACATCAAAATATGAAATTCAAACAAATACTATTTGATTGCACTAGAATTTTGTGACATTTCCAAAATAGTAATACACGCACGGAATTTCACTCGACTTCTTATTAATATAAAAAATGCGCTCGTTACGAAAAAAATATTTTCCACAGTGAACTTCACGAATTATATTTCTCACGTTCTCCCGTTAATTTTTCGAGCACTCGATCCATATCCAGCTTCCTCGTGCTTTGATCAACGTGGCAGCTCGTTTACCTAAAACGGTTAAAAAAAAGGTTTTTTTTATCACTAAGACGCTTTTCCTTGCGAAGTCCAAGTAATCGGACATAAATTTTCATTACGCAGCATATTCGATTTTGGAATACCTAATGCATGAATAATTAGATCATATAATTAAACAAACCTGAGACTCGTTACCAATTTTCATATCTACTGGCATCGGGATGCTTCGCCGTGCAAGGAGCCAGATGAGTTCAAGACTGTAAAAAAAAAAGACTAATTTTTTTGCACTGAAAATTAATGTCACTTCTGCTAATATATTTAATAGTCGACGCGTGTGTTAACTTTGATTTTTTTTCCACTGCTGTTACACAAGTTGACGTGAATTAGATTTAGCGTGACTCGCTTATATTACAAACTGTCCCAGTCGACTATCATATAAAAGACAGACACGAGGATTATACACCAGTGCAAGTAAGTGTACACACAGTGTGACAAAAAAAACGACTGTATCGATCGGCAATCAAAAATGAATAATTCAAAGGTGTGAATTAACGTTGTCGCCCTTGTCAATATACAGAGTAACAAAAAGTATATCTGCAAAGGAAAAGACGTTCTAATAAGAACGAGTGTGATAACACTGACGTAGCAGCTGGAATATGATATCAAAACAGGTACTACTTTATCGACGACTACTTTTTATTATACATGAATGATGTGGCGTTGCCCAATAATAGGTTATCTGAGGTATTGATTATTTTTTTAATATAAAAGTAATGGACCGCAAAGTACCGGAGACGAAATGAAGAAGGTACACTCCGTGATAAAATCAGGGAGAATCGCCGGTGTCCATCGTCTTGCATTAACGAAGGGGGTGGTCAAATTAGTTTCTATGGACTTTGCTGGATGAACATTGTCCTGATTCCATGATTCTGCCGAAGACACTGGATGATGGCAACTTAGATAGAAAGAGATGTGTGTATACATATATGTGTATAGATATATATCCTTATGGAAAGACTGCGAGAGAGAGAGAGAGAGAGAGGAGATACAGTGGGCACAGCTGGCTGTTTCGCATCACGCGACCTGGAATTAAACTGTTGGGAATGGGTTCTGTTGCTGTGCAATTTCTGACCCCATTTTCCATGAACGAAACAAGTAAACAGTTAAGTTGCACGCCAATCCAGAGAAGGTGGGGAGGGGGGGGGGGATCACTCGCCGGAGATTTACAAGATTAAATTTGACCCTCTCGGGCGACCTCGTTAAACCTCGAGGACCTATTCTAACAATGACGTCTGATTCGGAACGGACTGCAACTTCGGACTAAACGTTTTCAGCTGTCGGGACACGTGCCTTTCGTTAAGGTCGATTTACACGGGATACCGAACGAGTGACGTTTTTCGAGTTTCAAGTTCGCGGACACTGGTTAAACGTGTCGAATACGCAATGGCCGAAATTGCTGGACGAATAATTGATCGGGTGAAATTTAAGTAATGAGGGGGTTAGATAAAATGTGTCGGATTTGAATATTTCTTTGAGTCGAGTTTAAGGAATTGAGATTTATATACATATATATATTGTTTTAACCTTTTTAGGATTATTGTTTTTTTTTTATCAGTTGTTATCATTGTTTGGGTCTTGATTAGGTTTTATTTGATTTAAATGTGAGTTTTTGTTTTTTCTTTATCCTTGAGTATTTTTCTGCGGTGGGTTCGGGGTATGCTTGTTTTTTTTTTTTCTTTGGTCGTCATTTGGCTCTTGCGTAGGTTCGCGCAAAACGTTAAATTACGAGAGGAAGATTGAAAATTAAGGCGAGTCTTCACTCGTTTGCCTTCTGTGCTGAAACACCGGCTGTTCTATTTAAACTGGTATATTCTGGAAAATCTAATTCACTGGGAAAAAACACGACGACGGCTGTAAAGTTTTTTTTTATTTATTTTTTTTTTCGAGAGTTTAATCAAGAGAATCTGCGCTGCGAAGCATTTCAATTTATGTCTAATTATGACTATTGTAGATATGAAATTTTGCAATTTTGAAAAATAATTCAATTATTATGTTAGGTTGTAGATTTTTTTTTAAAAATCATTGAAAACAAGAAATCAGTGAAAACGTAGAAGTTACAAAGGAAATAGTGAAATGTGTTTACGGTGCAAAAATACAATTGTAATTTTGTATACTAAAAAAAAGAGCTCATCTCTTTCTCGTAAAACCACAAAACCTTTGGATTATCGAAATGCTAAGAAAATTGTGAAGCTTAATGTGAATCGTGATAAAATAGAAATTTACCAAAAAATTCACGGTGCAACTTGGTTACGTATTTTCCTGTATCTTCTACCGAAGAAAGTGTCATTAGCCCGTGGGAATTTTTCAGTGCCGGAAAAGCTTCGCTTTTTCTTTTTCTTAAGCCCGGCAGCACTTAATACCCATTATCGTGTGATCGTCTTCCGCCTTTGCCGTCTTTCTCGGAAAATTAATTATTAAAGACTCTGGCGAAAAGTTTTCACCTCCGTGTGTTTCAACTTTTTAAATTCACCGAGCGAAATATCGCGATGGCGGTAGTCCAAGAGACATTTAATTACAAATGGCAATAAATTCGGGCGCATCCCTATATTAGCGACCGACGATGTCCGTTAATTTCCACCGTCGAATTTCATGAATTTCGCACGAATTTTTACGCCATTAAATTTTCCCTGTGAACGGCCGTCTATAAGGAAGTTACTTTACGACCACCCAGTATAACCGTAACTTATCTCAACGAAATGTATCCCACATCTATGCATAACCCACTATTACTCACATTTCGAAACTCAACACCAACCACAATATTTTCATAAAGATAAAAAAAAGCCATAGGTATATCAACGACAGCATAAAACACACTCGTGGACCGCGTATAGAAGTAAAGATAAGAAAGATAAAGCAAAGAACCACTTCTCGCCAGCTCCGTCCCCACGTGGGGAGATGAAATATCACTAGGACGTCAACATACGAGTATAGATAGACGGTCCTGGTTTATTCTTCCTCCCAGCAAGACGCGACCTTAATTAACGTCAGTCGTTCTGCAAGTTCACGACTTTCTGACAGACACGTCAAAGATCATCCGTGAACGTTATATTCGGACACCATGTATAATTCCCTAGATAATTTACTAAATGCAGGAGACCGAGCGACAGCGTCGGATATCTAAATGTCATCAAGTTAAGAATTCAAGCCTGGACCACTCCATTCCTATAGTCACGTAGAAGATCATAAATTTAGCGTGACCTAACCTTTACCTCGAGCAGGATAAATCATCCGAGTGATCATTTTTATTTAAAACGAGAATTGATATCAGAGAAATGTCCAAAAAAAATTCTTCCACCAAATTTTTTTACCCAATTACAATTAAAGCATTTAGACTTTTCAATCTCCGATCTCTAAATTATTATTGACTGTGGTGACCTACCTTATCGATCGTTCCGTCTGCAGTAGCGAAGATGTAGATAAAAATGTAGGTGAGTTAGATCAGGTAAGTAGATAAACGAGCGAGGAAGTCAGATTTTCAAGATGGGTAGTTTATATGTTGAAAATGAGAAAAATTCCTCTATACGATGCTGAGGGGTAGAATTTTCGACACGAGGCAAGGATGAGTGGATGGTTGCGGGGGGTAGAGAGATTACAGAGGTAGAGGTAACGGCGCCGCGACGTCGGGCGTCGTAATTATGGCCCCTGGCACCGCCCGAGCTATCGCAGCCTCCTCTGCTCCTATCATTACATCCGGAGCTTCAAACGCGGGGTTATTGTCACTGCTTATCCGATAATCTGTGCCCTTCACTGTAGCGAAAGGGGTAGATTATATATACATATACAGGGTGGACCAATAACTTTGTCCACCTGGAATATTTCTGTCATTTGCAATAATTTCAAAAAATGTTTCATA
>JARPRH010000847.1:220123-230628 GCA_031763665.1 Calameuta haemorrhoidalis
TAATCCCTAGCTTGTTCATAACAGCGGAATATTTATCGTGTCGGATGCTGCGTAATGGGAAAACGAAGGGTGCGGAGACAGATTGGATGGGCTTGTTGCTACTAGCTCTACTGTAGGGGATCGTTCGAATTCAGCGAACGTGCATCGGACCAGCTATTTGTGTTTGTCAGGTGTTTGCATAGAGATTTCGTATGATCGAAAATCGACAATCCCTCAGGGAGGAAGGGTGTTAGACTCGTGAAACTTCGTGAAATTGATGTGAGATCAAAAAGGGAGTTTTTTACGAATTGAGAAACAACGAGTAAATACCAGGGGAGGGTGTTCGTCCCTCGCGCGTTATACATTATGGAATTCATTGTGCAGCCGATAATACGAAATGCGTGTACAGGGGGCTGGGGAGGGATTTCGTATCGTATAGTGTTCTATCCCCAATTTTAATTTTGACTATGAAATATCAAGTACGGATAAACAAATCGTAAGAATTATTATTTAACACGTTGAACGCCACGTCACCCATATCTAGGTGACGGCTATGTTTCCACAGGGGCCCGTCACCCGTAAATTGGTGACACTATTCTTCGTCCAATTAAATAAGGATTTTTGCGGGAATTTATAGTAATTTTATTTGTAACATAACTATGACAAGTATAGACAATATAAAGTAAACTACAAAGTAAACAAAAGAAGTCTTAAATTTGGGCCCCAGGAGAAACTCCACTGATTCGCCCTGGGCGTTCAGCGTGTTAATCGAATAATTCTTTTATATGCGATCGATCATATCGCACGATTTCTAGTTGTGGATGAATATAAAAAAGATCTCGAAACGCGGTCGACCACGTAATGTCAACGCCTGCTTGACGTAATTAGTCAAGAACGTCGTCGCCCATGAGTAAATTCCGATGGAAACTCCTGATATCTTCAGATAAGGAAAACGGGCAGCTGCCACCTTTTTATACGGGTAGGCCTTAACGTTCTGCTTAGTTAATATTTCGATCATCCGTCACCAGAGTGCGCTGCTCTTCGCTTCGGCTTCCTCCGGCCGAACCGCTTGAGACTCCTGAAACAAAAGTGGGTCAGAAACGCTTCTTGGATTCTTCTCACCTTCCGGCTGTTGCTTCAGCAAACGACCAAGAGGCGTGGAAGAGCCTGAAGCTAGTCGCGTATTGTTTTCTTCCCTCATTTTCACTTTTTACTTTTTTTTTATTCTTCCTTCGTTCTTATCTTTCGTTTCGACCTCGTCGAATCAGCCAGCTACGAGCCCTGTCAAGGTAGCAAAATAAAGTTTCTAAATTGAAGTTAGAATACCTATTTCATAATTAAGTGCTTTTTATGTGTTAATTTCGGCCCCCAAAGCTAATTTTTGTGCTCATACGGTTCGGCTAGAAATCGAGTGGGACGGTTGTTTTGCTAGCTTAATGTCAAGCTAGCAAACAATACTAGTATGGTAGGGCTAATGGCTAAATCAACCAGTCTATTTTTAAGTGCTTAAGTGCTTTTGTAACAAAAAGTGCTGAAAGTTCGAATTTTTAAATATCACGCGAAATTGAAGCCGGTTGTTTTACAGTCTTTATGGGACAATGGCACATCTATTGATAGAGAAAATAATATTCAATAATTATGTGCATTTTATGTGCTTACAAATGTCAAAGTCGTTGAATGGATTACTTTTAACGGCAGGCGAAAAATTAAACGGGACAGTAGGTTTGCTAGCTTGGTATGAAGGTAGCAGAACACCGGATATTTTTATAATATGTTAAGATTAATTAGTAAGATGTTTATGTGTTTTTTATGTGCTTAAGTGAGCACATTAAATGCACACAATCATTGAATATTATTTTCTCGATTATCTCAATAAATGTGCCATTGTCCTATAAAGACTGTAAATCGACTGGCTTCGATTTTGCGTGATATTTCAAAATTCGAACTTTTAGCACTTTTTGTTATAAAAGCGCTTAATAAGACATTAGCTATAAGCTAGCAAAACAACTGTCCCACTCGATTTCTAGCCGAACCGTATGAGCAAAAAACTTATCTTTGGGGGTCGAATACTAACACATAAAAAGCACTTAATTATGAAATATTCTAACCTTAATTTGGAGACTTTGTTTTGCTACCTTGACAGGGTAGCAAAACAGATTCCAGCTACAGACTTCGGACGTCGTTTTACGTGAACGTGACTGTCGTGTAAATGTTTGACCGTGAATCGGACGTAATCGTTACTTGCTGGAATAATTCGTTTTTTAAATTAATTTAAGAATAAAGGAATTCGTTCGAGTGTGTTTTACGAGTATAGGGAAGTTTTGTATTTAATAGGGAAGAGTTCAGTTTGAATTTCTCTGGGGAGGGGATTTTTTTTATATAATGTTATTTCGATTATGTATTGAAGGATATAGGGCGATTCGATTTCGAAGGAGTGACCCTGAGATATTCTCAGATTTTTTTTCGATCTCGAGACTAGGCGATGTCAATGCTCGACAGAATGGGAATCGAGGGAAGTCGAAAGTTGGAATTTATTCCATAATGCATGACTGGCAAATCCCTTCAAGACAGATTTCCTGATATCGATTTTCACGAGTCATGCATAAAGGACGAATTTTTATAGCTGGTTGCTGCTTTACGAAAGTATGAAATTCGGGATGTAACGTATTGCTGCGATATTTCGATTTAAGCGAGAAACCGCTGATTACAGAAATAGTGTTGTTTTCTCAATAAATAGACTTTTTCTTTTTTCCTTCATCGTATCATACTATTTGTTTCGATGTCAGACAATTTTTACGAGTAACGCGTTTCCATCGTAACGTTATACTCTCAATCTATCAAACGACTCTTCCAAGTTTTCCTTTTCTACCAATCGCGAAGAATCAATCGATAAAAGTAATCGAGCGAAAGGGAATCCCAACGATCGAACAAATCGCTCAGTTCGCTATTTTCCCTTATAAAAATTTCATAAGCGTTTTACGTCAGACAGTAAAAACTATCTGTAACGTCCACTCGCCTTCGCCGCTTGAGAAAGTTTTTCAAACTTCAAAATTCTAAACAAACCATGACTTCCGGTTCTCCATTTCCTGTTTCCTTGGTCGTACAGAGTTTTGAAAATTACCAAAATAGAATATTACATAAGATATAGATATTTAAAAAATTGCGTATAAAAAATTGCATATAAGAAGAAATTTTATTCGAGTCTCTTTGTAGTGATAGGACTCTTCGGAAGTAAGGAGCGCCATCTAGTGTCGCGAGGGACCACTGACAGTTGATACTCAATAAAAGACTAAAAGAAGAAAAATATGAAGAAAGAAGAAAATTTTTTTATCCGATGAATTCTGATTCCATTGGTTTGATATCAGCGAAGATTTTTCAGTATCTCTTTCAGAGATCGATCCCTCTGAAGATCACTCTCACGCGTGCAGTGCTGCGTAAGTAAAACGAAATCATCCCTCCTGAATGGTTCGAACCCTCGAGACGCGATTGGCCTATATAAAAGACTGGATCCTCATATTCGTCATTTATTGGAATTATTATATCTTGACTAGTTATTTTTTTTTTCATATATTTTATCCTCTCTTGGCCAAAAGTACTTCTTTCCCACACTTCCGGCGGAAGTTTTAATCCACGAAAATCCCGGTAGCCCGTTATACCAAGCGAGGCCTCATTATGCTCTACCATACCGACTCGCTAAAATCTCACGCGTGTGATACCATCTTCTTGCTACCGATATCTATCTCGTTATCTCACACGAAATTCGAGCGTCCCTTCAAATTATGCAAAATAATTCGCATGCCGCTCGACTGTCTGATTTCACGAGGGAAACTCCCCTTGCGAATTAAATATTCTCTATTAGCATTTTTCCGAACCATGGTTCGCGTCTGGGCTAACCGTTTACATCCCTCTTTACATGAAATAAAAATAAAAGTGGCTGACACCGAAAGTAATGTATGTATAACTAACTCGTAAAACTCTACGGTCTCAAAATGAATTCAGTTTCAATTCAATCCTATCGCCGTGCGCAGAACGACTAAGATTTCTTACGATTTACTTTACGACCTCATTGTGTACAGTTTTATCTTCGCCCTGTGGAAAGAAAAAAGTGCATTTAAACTCACAGGGAGGAAATCCTCCATAGCGTAAAGACTGAATGTAGCCAACAAGTTGCTGGTGGCGAATCGATAGCGATGGGTGAGAGCCTGGAGCGGGCAGGTGAGGTCGTACCTGCCAGCCCTTGGTTGCCTACGACACCCTCTTCCACCATCAACCATGTCACACTCCCTCTTTTTCGCTCCCTATCTCCCCCACTTTCTCTCCTCTCGCTCCTCGAACTCATCTCGCTCTACCGGGTGTCACTACGAGCTCCTGTAATCTCTCTCTCTCTCTCTCCCTCTCTCCCCTTCCATACCCACTATTTCCTTTCTTCTCCCTCCGATTGGGTATCTTACGCCCAGCTATCCTTTTTTCCCCCTCCATCCTCGTCATTCTCTCCCACTCTTTCTCAGCCTCCTGCGATCTCGCGCAGTTTCTCGAAGTTTCAGGAAAATCAAGCGACCTGTCCTACCTTACCGACCGATCTACCTGTCTACCTACCCTAAGCCTCTCGTTGACTTCAGGAAGCCTCGAGGGGCCACCACGACCCGTAATTGAGTCCTTCTGCATCGGACATTGCTTCCGTCGTATAAATGTGTCTCGGAAAAGAGTAAATTCTTTATTCTATTAGTCATAGTCGTTCGTATCCGGCCTTTGACGTTTTATGTAATAAGTGGCTAAAGGGTTAAGTGGTTCCTGTCGCGGTAACAATGGAGAGAAAGGTGAACCCAATTTTTTCCGAGAGTTGCATTGAAATTAAATAGAAAAAATTTTGTCTGTGCTTATTATTATTATTTTTTTCCAATAACATATACCTGGCGTTACATAAGTTTGCGTCGTACCTGGCACACACGACATCCAAGTATTTACGTCCTTTAGCGACCGGAACCATAATGGCGTCTAAGGGGATATCAGATAAAGCCACATAGGGACCGTCTACAAGAAATGCTCCGTCCTTTCCTATCCGTCGTAAGGGCGTCGCGCTGGATTCAATAAGCCGGGGGAAATGAAGACGCGTGCAAGTTTCGATAAAGCACAACTCGAGCCACGACCCTATAAAGTTTACACCCTTCGATAAAGTGCAACCCTCCCTTAACTAAAGACTCCGCGTGCTTCCTGGAATTTCGGATTGTTTGCGAATAACGATATGATTTTTATGTGCACCAGGCAGAGAGTCTGCTGGTAATAATATTTTTGAAAAATTTATTATTTTTAGTGCATACATTTTGGCCGTAGGAAAATTGGTTAAATAATTATACATAGTTATACAATTTATGTATATTAATTAATTTTTTACTGCTAAAACCGTACGAATTTATCATTAAGATCCGGAACTACCGATGTTTCTTAATCTTTCAACCCTAATCCAATTCATCCGATATTCCTCAAGGGGTTATCCCTGTATACGAAGAGAGGCTCCTTTGGGTTCCAAAAGCAAATTGCAGTTAGTACTTCAGAGAGGCTACGAAACGATTCAAGCCAAGCAGAAGGGCGTGGAACGACGTCGTTAAGAGTAAGAACCCGCAGATTTTACGGCTGTGGAAGCAGAACGATTAACCGTCATGAAACGAAGGTTTCTGTCTTGGTCGGAAAGGACGGAGGAGAAAAAAAGAGTCAAAGGTTATGTAGATTATTAACAGTGTGACGTAACAGGCCAGACCACGTGGCTATTGGATATCGTCGATTCTTGAAGTACTCGTGTACTAAGTAGTAGGCACGACATCAAATATCGTTCTGAACGGAATCTATAGGGTGATCGAAATTGATCCGGATCAGTTGAAAAAGAATTTTGAACAATAAAAAAAGGTCTATGCTCACATCAAAACCGTGTACTACCCTGAATGGAATTTTTAATTTTTTATCTTTTTTTACTAGCATTGAAATATAGTCATACGCGTAGGGTATTTCATATCATTGATTTCTTTTTGACCTTCACCTTTGACAGTCGTGTTATTTCGTGATATCGATACCACTCGTGAAAAATAATACTGGAGGGATACATTAAGGTTCCATTATCATTATCGGCGTCGTTAATATTGTTATTGGTAAACGGAGTATATAGATGTCTGTGTGCTGTATCGATACTTGATCTATGATTCGAGTATCCAAAGTGATAAGGTTAATGAGACGTTAATTGGTTCATCGAGTGAACAAAGAACGTGATAAATTTTTTCTTTTTCTTTTAAACCAGGGGTAGTGACGTCTCACTGTGGGAAAGCACTCTCGCGGCAACCCTTAGATACTTTTCCGCCGTTTCGAAGCGTCATCCCCTACGGGTGCAGTTTTAGCCGTCGAAAGGGGTGAAAATCGTACGAAAATAGACGCGGAAAATGGAGGAGAGCCTGTTAAGAGCTTCTGTCCTAAAAGCAGGTTGCCTTGAAGCTTACCTTGGTTAAGTAGATGATACACTAAAATAGTCCTGTTCAACTATTAATATACAGTGGGGAGGGGGAGGGGGGGATTTAGAGGGTGGTTACATACCTAAGATGGTAAGGGATAAGTTATACCGCTGTAAAGGTATCGGCAAGGAGGCTTTTACGTGTCTGTCTGGCAATGTTCATTTGGTTGTGATTGATGAAAAATAATGTCAACCTTATTTCTTTGTTTCAGGAACTTATTTCATCCTGTACGACTTCATCGACTATTTCGAAAAGGATCACGCGAGCATCCTCGAGCGTGACAAGTTCCTCAACATCGTCAACACCATCTTTAAAAATATGTCGCAGCTGGAACGCGACGCTATTACATTCCAAGTAACTATTTCATACGTGTGTCGTATAGTTGAATTTCTTAAAAAACTATTATCGTTACATAATTACTGTATGAAACGCAATCGCGAAAGTTGGCAAAGTTCATTTTATTTGACAATCTTACACATTTTTTTCACACGAAAGTTGGAAAAGTTGGCAAGATGAAATTACAGTAGCATTAATAATTTTATCATAATTTAAAAAAAAAACACCTATCGAACCGACCTTGTAATCACAAACGGTCTTTGACGCGTTAGAAAGTCCGAACTTTGTTCGCCACTTGCGAACTTACAAAGCAGAAGAAATTTAATTCGACCAAGTTTTTAAGGAGATCTCAAATTCATCCTCAAAGATCTTTACTGTCTCTCACTGTTGGTCGTGTTTTTCTTTTTCTTTATTAGGCGCTCGTTTCTTTCGTCTCTTTTTTTTTCATTCACCCCTGTTTTCTCACTTTACCAATCATTCTTGGAAATAAATCTTTACGCATTCTCAGCCTCTGTATTTTCTTAGTTCATAAGTGGACCCAGGAACTTGATAGGAACTTTGTATTGAATTTCACTTCGCGTAAATATTATAGTCGAGAAGAAGATCGGGATAGGAAAAGTCTGCTACCAGAAAAGCTTTTCTACCTACTTTAGTCTCTCGTATCACGTCTTCGACCACGTATATATGTATATACATATATATATAATATAACCAAACCAGATATATATACACACATGCCTAACGTCAATAGTTACCCATGTATATCTACCTCTATCTATCTAGTCTTACCTATCCAACCTACCTTACACTCTATCTCCACCTTAACCCCTCGCTCAGGTATATCATACCAACCCAAGCACATAAAATATTGGCGTAGCCTTGAACTAAGTTACGTTCGTGCTATTTGATATTACTATTCCATCCCTATAGTCTCTTCCGATAACGCAGGTTCTTGCGAGAGTTCGTCCTTTGTTGTTCTCACAGCTTGTAACGATGCTTGACCACCCGAAGATCGACATTTTCAAAAGAAGCTATCGATCATCCAAAATGTCTCTTTGTTTTATGAACTTTAGCATTTTGTAATCGTAAATATTTGAGACATCGCTTGGTCTCAGTTTCGCGTGTCACTTTTTAGTTAGATGGGTGAATATTCGTAAGCACACTCTGCTCGTAAATCGTATTTGATTTATAAAGTGACAATTTGCGGCAACTCATGAACACGGAATTGGGCCTGAGGTCTCTCGCGTAGATTCATGAAGTTTTAATTAAGGGTGCTTTCTCGAAGGCGTATGTCGAATACGAAAATCGTGAAGTTTTGAATTATTGATTATCCCTTAAAGTTACTGCGTCACGAGGTACCCTTCTAGATCTATTAAAGTTTTAATCCTCTTTTTTCGTTAGCTCTTTCGTATACAATTGGGATTACTTTATCCACACTTGGTTCGACAATAAATTGACGCGGTAGTCAACTGTAGCGGTTAGTTGTCCGTAGCTATGAATTTATATTGCAAAATGGTGAAGAAAAATTACGCAAGATCGTACTGCACGAACTTTAGACGTCAGTGGACTAAGCAGGGTAAAAATAATATAATTTTTTTACGTAGCGCCTGAAAAGATGGCCGAGACTCTCGAGATGTCAGATGGGTAGGGAATATGACCGAAGACGGCGTAGAAATGACGAGGAGAGAAGGTCGTCGGCACGATCGTCGAATTCCTTGGACTTTACGAGTTCTCGTTGCAGCTTAATGAAACCTTCGGCGATTGGATGGGGTTGATCATGGGCGGTAGATCCACGCAAAGATCCATTAACTTTAAGACGCGGACAGCTTGAACGTATATTATTCTCGCGTAAGTTTACTCACTATTATAAACCGTTTCTTTTTTTTTTTAGGTCACTCGCAAACTTCCACGATGATAGTATCTTGTGGCGCTTTCCTCTTGGTACTTAACCAAAAATAGAAGTTAATGGTATACACAGAACTTGTGTTCGGCCATTGTTATGCGTACCGGCATGATAATTAGGAACACTGAATGCGTTCGTAATTAGCCATAAATTACTGAAATATATGTAAGAGCTCTCAGTTATGTTATTTTATATAGAATTTCGCGAGGTGATTTGATTTACAATAATTTCTAGCAGTTTATTTTAATCGAAAACTTCTTTCAATAGTCACGAGAGCGTTATGATTGTGTCACGAGTCGGAGGAGTCCCGCATAAAAGCGTCTCTCTGTACGCCTCTTTGTAAAACCCTCTCACTCGTTACTGATGGCGCAGCAAGTCCCTGTAGGGCGTTAAGAATGTCTCACTTGAAACAATGGACTCTCTCGCTTCCACCAATAACCCTCAGCAACTGGCAAGGAAGTTGCGCCGATAAAAGCTGTGAGTCCAAGCGAGACGCTCTTATGGGCGGGGTGCGAGCGCGTGAGCGAGACATTCTTATACGCGCTACAGGGACCTGAAGAGCCACCAGTGGGGGCGAGTGAGAGGATCTTATAGGGAACCGTTGCTAGGAGTGAGAGAGACGCTCTTATATGGGACTGCTCCGACTCGTGACGTAAATGGCGTCCCGAGCGAGGGGAAATGGCTGCCTCCAGTATGCTCCGGCTTGGCTTGCTTCTAGGCTACTGGCCGCTTCGCCACTGTTCCCCTAACTTTTCTCTGGGACGCCATTAATGCTGCTCAATGTGCAAATAAAAACGTTCGAGAAGCTTCTCTGTGCAATGATACGATCGGATCATCCAAGAAATGGAGTTTGCGGTTTCTGCCGCTAGAGCGCCGCTTATGACAGAAGTTCGTTTAGCTTGTCTATGACAGGTCGCGCGAGTAACGTGGATATCTTGACGATGGACTAATATAAAATATAAGTCGTATTCACAGGAGTAGTTGTGTGTATCATACGCGTAATGTAACGCTCGGAGATATTCGTGTAATTAAAAAGCAGAAGCGAAGCAGCAAATGATAAATGAGTAAGTACTCAGTCACGTCGTGTTGTACCCTCTAGGCGTCACTAGGATGGAAGGAATGTGTGCACCTTCTTTTTTTCCTTTTTATTTCTATGCAGCACCCAAAGTAAAACAAAAGGCTTTGTCTCTTGAAAAATTACAGCTAATTTCTTTGGCAATTACTGCCGCGGACTTTTATCAAGAACGAAGCCACAGACACACCTCCCACGGGCATCGGGTATAAAATGTTTGACGTTGTGCGCTCCAAAGGGATTCGAGGTGAATTTACAAAATTGCATTCTTCGATGATTAAATACAGTACTCGGCAGTTTGACTGAAGTATTCGAGACGGCTTGAATCTTAGAATCTTTGATTTTGCGAAAATTACGCAAATTGGGTATTTAGTAATGTAAGAACGGAATTTCAGTAACTTTCACGAGGCAATACGGCGACACACCCTGGTTGGCCACTCCTACCCTTGATGTTACCCCGTCGTATTACATAATTTCTTGGAAATTCTATACGGTCCCTGGCTCATAATAGATAAATAGCCGCCATCCATGTTAGCTCGAAACGTCTACGTGATCTTGCTGCTGGCAAGGAGTCATGAATTTTGATAACACTTATAACAGCTTCAGACGCGATATTCATCATACAGGAAGTGCTCGCTTTGCTCAGTGATCTTGCAAATTTTTCTTTAAAATTATTTCAATATAAATGCAGCATGTTACCTGCCATTACTTACCCCTTGTT
>JARPRH010000852.1:0-17547 GCA_031763665.1 Calameuta haemorrhoidalis
GAGAGAAAAGCTCATATTTTTGTAGATGATATGTTTATTTGAACCACCCTGGACTGTAATGTTTTTGATTTACTCAAGGCTAAGAAAAAAGTATCAGATACAATGAATTTGATAAGCAAGAAGTGACATACAATTTAAATCCTCATCTCAAGCAGATGGACTCTTGCATCCAGTCATATTCAATGACTCATACTTTTTTTTCCTGGGGTTAAATGAAAGTGATGGTTATTGCCAGAAAATAATGAATTTGTTTTTCTTATGTAACAGGACGGAACACACGTGCTGGCTGGCGGGTGCAGAAGGAGCGGCGCAGACGAATTTTAATACAGTTGATGGGCTATGCGGCGACCAGGCAGTTGCACAGGGAAAACGCCCGCACTCGTGGCACTCGGAATTTAGAATAATAAGCAATAAGGTAACAGCAAAGAATTATATTTCCGTTTTTCAAATAAAATGTGATTTCTCCTTATAAAATAATTTTTTCCATTTGTTGCAGCCCTGGATTCATTTTATTATTTAATATATTAATTAAATTATATATCGTTGTTCACTTATTTTTAAAATAAATAACAAATAAATTTCAATTTAATTAACATTTAGTAGTTATTTCATTATATTATATTTTATAGTTCATTAAGTCTCTAACACAAAGAAATAAAATCACATTTTAATAAATCTTTAGAGGTGAGAAAACATATTTAAGACTTGAAGTCCTTGAAAAAATTTTCCATGATCTACAGAAGTATTAAAATGATGGAACCTTTATTTGCAGCATCTACTAAGATTACAAAAACATAAAAGAGCAACGTAGACTGCATATGAATTATAGTGGAAATACCAAAGCGGAAGCAACAATTGATGGAAAATGCTGAACTATCGAATACCAAAGGCCATCGTAGACAGGATACATCACATATCGGCTGAAAAATAAATAGCCCAGCTCAGAAGTTCAAACAGTAATATAAACAGTAATAAAGATACAATACAATCTATATAATCACAATAGTCGAATGTGATTGGTGCTACGTTGTATATCCTTAACCCAGAAAACTTTAAAGTAGCAATAGATTTTGCAAAAAGTCTGGAAGCAAGTGTCTTAGAGGAATTCAGCTTCCATCAGCAAAAAATATATAAATTGCTTTTTAATAATTGAACAGAGAGAAATGCTCATATTTTTTTTATATGATATGTTTATATGAACAAAGCTGTTATATGAATAACGTTTTTAATTTACTCAATGTTAAGAAAAAAGTATCAGATTCAATGAATTTGCTGAGCAAGAGGTAAAATACAATTTAAATCCTCGTTTCAAGTGGATTGACTCTTGCATCCAGGCATTTTCAATTACTTATACTTTTTTCCTCGTGTTAATTGAAAGTGATGGTTATTGTCAGAAAATTGGTCAGCACCGGTAGGGTGCTGAATTATCAAATACCAAAAGCCATCGTAGACAGGATACATGATGTATCCGCTGAAAAATAAATAGTCCCGCTTGGTGATGAATAGATCAGGTTGGTGATACGTCGTGTGTCCTTAACCCAGAAAAACTTTAAAGTAGCAATAGATTGTGCAAGAAGTCTGTAATTCTCTACCTATTTTAATGCAGTAAAGCTGATTTAGTTTTTTTAAGTACGCTCTACAAGTTAATCATCTAGACATTTCATAGGATTCCGTTACCGGCATATCCTCGCGTCGTGGAGTCTCGATGTCGACAAACGAGTACATGTCAATCTCGGCACTGTCATCTGCGATCTTCGAAGTATCTTCCTGAATTATATTTTCTGGCGCATTCAACAACTTGCTCGTTCCTTCCAAAGATCGTAGGTGAATGACTAGGAACTTGTCAATACGAATCGCCTTTCCCTTCTTGAAAATAAAGTTTTTTAGCTCACGGAAGTACTCTTCGCTTCGGACCGAACTAGCATCACGTCGATCGCCTGTCTCTACGACAGTGTATTGATCCTCATTGGTTATCATCACAGCTGTCCACAGGAAAAATTCATCATCAATTTCATCGCCAATTTCATCAAGCGTGAACCGTAATCAGCACAGTGGTAAGGGTTTAGTCGCCCGTGCTTCAAGGTATCGATGCTGTCCGTTTCGATTTTTCTGAAGATCATATCGAACGCATCGCCCGTCTTTGTAGTTTCCTCGTCTTCGAAGTTGTGCAATTGCTCTTTCAAATCGGGCTCGCTACTGTCTGTCTGGTCGATAGGAAGGCCGTAGGTTTTCAAACGGATCATGATCCTTTTCTGGGCTGCGAAGCAGTGGCTCTCTTTATCTTCAATATCTTCGTGAGTCGCCATAGCAGTAGTCACAATGTTTGTGCATATTGATACAAACTCGTCGATTTCTGTGCACGTGGTAAGAAGTCCGATACAGCGTAAATAGAAATCCTTCTTTTCTAGAGACTCACGATCAAAGCACTTCCAACGAGCAACTAATTTGATGAGGTGTGCGATGTCTACGCGAACACGGCACCGAGGAGACTTAATACGGAAGGATGACGATATCTCGTCGAAAATAATACATTTCTCGATGTACTCTTTTAAATCGCAGTTGTTAAATGCCATACAAGTTGCATTCAGGAGAGTCGGCGAGTAATCTGTGACGATCTGTTTTGGATACGACGCCCCCGAATGCAACCACTCCCGCATCCAATGCGCTATAGTATTGGCGTCGTGCTTTTCAGAAATCATCTGAAATAGCGGCAGGATCTTCGAACGAAAACCACACACAGCCTGGTAAAGGTAGACGACCCGCTTCGAGCCATCAGGGTCTGGAATACTCACACTTCCAACATCATTTTCCCTTTGAAATTGTTTGTACAGGTACAGTTGCGAGGGACTTCAATACATTATATAAAATTTAGCAAGTCCGATCTCGCGATACATCCACTGAACGCTTCGCTGTACTTCATGTCCCAAATTGACGCTAGAGCTGCGTGGACTTTCAATAACCCTAACTCCTTATCTTGATTCTCCTGTTTGGGTTCGCGCAGAACATATTCGAAAGGCAGACTGGCTGGTACAATGTCTCCAAACTCCATTAACTTGTTCGCTTCCTCACGCCGCCAGATATACGTCGACTTCCCTTGCAACTCCTTTTCTACGCGAAGTCGTCTGTCACCGCGTACTTGTCACTTTTTATAATGAGCAGCTCCGCGCGAATCACAAGTGGAAACATTGAAAGTTGGGCTACCTTCCGTTGGTTCGGTCTGACAGTAAATGTGAATTTTCGATTCACATTCAGAACAATGCCCTGTAATCGACAAGAATGTCTCACCCGGATTACGATTAATCCTCGCATTTCTAAATGCGTACGAGCATGGCAGCTTCATGCGATTCCACAAGATGTTGTATATCGCATCAGTCCAGCCTATAACGAGGACCTCGTATTGGCGATAACCGTATTCTCGGATGTGTGTTTTCAAGGTGTTCCATTCACTCATTGAAATCGTTATCGCCTGACGAACAGGCGGTAGTGCGCAATTGGTTTCCCCCATGGACCAATTCGGATCATTGCGCGAACAATCGGCTGTTGTGTCGTGTCCATACCATGAATACGCCTGAAAACATCGTTCCTATTCTGAGAAAGGTAGAAATAGACGTAGTCCTTCGACATTGTACCCCCCAATTTCTCGACTGCCTTTTGCCATACATCGTCGCTCCACGGCAAAAGATTGCCGTTGTACTACTTGGCGGGTCCGTGCCAGGAATTTCAAAGTACTTACTTTGCACGTACTAATAGTATTCTAATACTATATGTTCGTTATTAAGCTTTTACCGTGATTATTTTTGACGAGTTATTCTTAATATGCTTTATATAGAAAGTTAACACTGGTTTTGTATCAAATTTATATCAAGAAATGTACGGACCCGCCAAGTAGTACTCGATAAGGAATCATCTAAAGTTTTATTAATTATTAAATCACCATTAAATCATAATTAAATACGGGAAGCAGTAGTAATGTAAAGGAGTAGCGAAAACGTTATAGGAAAATTTGAAAATATACTTAAAATGATGGGCCAGTGCTAGATCATATAATAGGAAAAAATGCAGTGACTTATGTACTTGGCCTCAATAATATGATTTCCATAATTTTTGTTAAAGGAATTCACAGCACTCCTGTACTTGGCGTGGTTTTTTACACGTAAGTGTTTTTTGGCAGATAGGAATAGACAACAAATATAGAACGCGTCCCTGACACTCCTTTCCTACACTACCGACATTTATATTAGATGATTGTAATCGACACACGTCACTGAATTGTTGTACCTATGAACGATAATTGAATAAATTTCTGTCATTTTATTTTACCATTTAACCCTGTGTCGCCTAAATTCTTAAATACATCCCATTTCGTACAATCACAAGGAGCGTACGAGATTGCACTACCGATAAACGTTACATTATCGAGGGTCTGTGAAATAACACCGACGAGGATAGGCGCGGTGATAGCGACGAAAAGAAAAAAATAACGATTCTGCGGAGGATAACGACAGGAGCTCAATCGACGAGGGTGACGCCAAGATCGTGGATTTAACGAACGACGTTATGCGTGAGAGAAAAACGGCGAGACCGGCGTGGAGCTTGGAGTTTGCGCGGTTCCTCCGTACTGCCGGTATACCGCGCGAATTTATCGGTAATCAGCGTTTATGGAGAGAAGGGAGCAGCACGACGGCTCTCGGTAATCAGACGCCGCGCCGGAGTTCTTTTGTGACCATGAATGCGTGCGGACGTGACTACGCTTGAGAGTGCTTTCATTAACAAAGAAATTGGCGCCACTTCGCCTTAGTGGCCAGACTTTCTGCAAGCCTAGGCTTGTATTTCTAATAAGGGTCCTACCATTCTTCCTTTCCTGCTTCTCGTTTATTTTATTTCATAATAATAAAGATCTGTAGAACTCTAACCTAGTTTCCCAGGTGGGTCGCCATCTTAGCGGTCAACCCTCGCACTGCTCTCATTAACCGCTTTCTTTATTCTTTCTTCTAAGCATCTCTTCTTACTGCTTTTCTATAACAGAATACTTTCTCTTAATTTCTTTTCTCATTTTCTTTGTCAGTTCGAATTCTTGCGATGACCTCCCCCGTCGCTACCGTCCCGTGGCTCTCCCACGAGTCAGCAAGTGAAGGAACCTGCCGTAATGGAGGTCGATTCCGCCTCTCTCAGGCCTGAAACGACAAATAAAGACATTGCTCAAGCACTGTCCTCACTACAAAGCGAAGCCTTTCCTCATACCTCCTCAAATCCTTCGCATCCTGTGTCCTCTAGTGATTTCATACCTGTGACCCACAAGAGTAAGAACAAACCCACTTCTCACAAAATAGGTTCTAAGGCAATTGCGAACGAAGAAGATCCTCCTCCAAGCTATTCAAAATGAAAACAAAGACCACCACAATAGTAGTTTCAGGTAATTTGTCAGCTCAAAATATCTGCAAAAGTCATGATGTTGCCTTAGTCAACTCCAACTCTTCTAGTGGTCAACCCAATATTCAGCCCACAAATAATCCTCTCAGCGAAGCACTAAAAAATAGATATAACAAGGAACTGTACAACTGGCTATTCAGCGGTCACCGGTACCGCCACTGCTTAGTCCGCTTCCCGTTTCACCGGAAAAACGGAGACGTCACCAAGACGTTGCGACACTTCCAACAACTCCCGGAGGACCGTCGGAAGGAAAGAAATGAAGGCGTATCGAACGTGTTAAGAAGAAATTATTAGATCTCTTCGGTACACCCTAAAAATTGTAACTAATAAAAAGGCTAGACAACCCTTGCAAATTGTTCTACCCATAAAGCGTTTGTCCCTCATTTAAATCGTCGGCGATAACACCTTACAGTACTAATCGAAAGGACAACTCAAAAACCAACCTACACCCACTTACTGTAGGTCGCAACATCCATAGTCTGGTTGGTGAAAAGCTTCTTGAGACATCTAGAACAGGAAAAAAAACCGCTTCAAAATCCGTGTTAGCACTGCTGATGCTACCTATTGTATTGAACTGCGCATCAGAAGCCTGTTTAGCATTCTACTCGAACCATCAGGGTCTAAAGGGACTTTTCTACTTTAACCACAGCTGTTCCATAGCTAAAACGCCTTGGTTCTCACACTCCAATTTAAGTCGCTCCGTTATAACCGTTTTCACCAGAATTAGAGTCAATCATCACTCCTTGGCAGAAACTCTTCACCGGAAAGGCATTGTGAGCTCCGATCGATGTCCATGTGGCAGGGGACCCGAAACGGCTGACCACGTTCTATGGCGTTGTTGCCGTTTCTCACACCTCAGGCTTAAACTACTTCTTTCTATTCGCAAAGCTAAGCTCCCTGTTCCGTACTCTATTGCTTCTTATCTAATTCGCATGCACCCTAAGCTACTCGAATCAGTACACAAATTTTTCACCGATGCTAACATATCTATTTAAAACTAGGTTACACAGGCTCTATATACACATTTTTTTTCTTCGTCGGTTCCACACTTACTGTCCATCCCAATAAGATCATCTACCTGCACCACTATCTATCTCCCTATTGGCTTCCTGCATGAATTACTTCCTCATTGGGGGATTTGTGAGCGTTTGGGCTCTGGCTGGCTGGATCACCTCGGTGATTGGCCACCGAGGTGCTCCTTCCTCTGTTTCAGATCGCCGTAGGATATTCGCGCTGGATTTTTTTATTAATCTTGTGGCCCCTTGTAAGGGACAAGGGTCCTAACTAGTGCAAACATACATAAAGAAGAGAAAGAAGAAGAAACCGCGCCGCATGACAATCGTACCGCGCCCTATCGAGACGGCTCAGAGCTTCTCTACAGTGGAGGAATTTGGTGAGGTGATTCAAGAAGTATTTAGCGACTCCGCGTAAGAAGAGATCGTGGGGAAGAAATATACGCGGTCCGTGTCGGGCAGTACACCTAACGATACCGAGAAAAAGAAAAGAGTAGAATAGTTAAGGCTAGCGTGAAACAGCAGAAGAAGAAGAAATCGGGATATGACAGCCGTCTGAGGCGCCTTTATTACACACCAGCAGAGTCGTCTTTATACTCCGGTATCAGGAACCTCGAGCGAACGGCTAGGGATAGGGTGAAGCGGGATTCCGTCGTACCCTGGTTAGAGGCGCAGGACGCGTATACGTTACATAAGGCCTACGTCGTACGTTTCAGCGCTGCTCTTACACCGTCAGCAATATCGACGACGTTTGGGAGGCCGATCTTGTGGACCTTCGTTCGTTGAAGGAGTACAACGATAGTTACACGCTGTGACGTACTGGGCAGGATATTCTGCCCAGGGTCTGCTCCAAGTAGCTACCGCAAATTCGCGAAGGAAGGGGGAAGCGAAAAGAAAGGGCACGCGGGATAAGATAGTAAAAGAATATACTTAACACAAAAGCAGTTGTACAAAAGCGAAAACAACCCAAACGATACTAAACTAAGAATACAATAATCGAAATACGCAATACTGACCGAAACAAACTCAAAACAATAACACGGGTGCTCGCTCGGGAGTACGCGGTGTCGCAACGAGCCTTTAAAAGGTCCGGTGGGAAGGGGGACCGGGGAAGGAGGGATGCGCAATAGGCAAGGGAGACGGGAGGGGCAAGGAGGGCTTATCGGCACTGGATATCTTAAACATAACAAATGGGCGCTAGCTACTTATCCGGCGTAGCACCGTCGAGTGACCTGGGGAGGTTCTCGAATATTTACGTTATCAAAATCTGCACGGCTACCGAGGAAGAGGTGAGGGGTCTCAGGGAGAAGGTTCCCGAACGCAATATGGCTACTTACAAATACTTCGGTTACTAAAGTCAAAAACGGGTGCGGAGGGAAAGGGCGCGGAGGATACTCAAAATAAGGCGCACGCAAAATACCAATGGCCTCAAGCGTGGGTGGCAGAAGGCCCGTCTGAAATCTAAGAAGAACTAGAAAATTACCGGACCACGTCGGCCGGCTTATTATCGTCCCGAAGGGACTTATAAAAGCTAAAACGCAAAGACTAAAAGGGAGGTAGGGAGGAACAAAAGGAAAAAGTCATTCACACAAAGAAAATACTCACTCAAAATTTCGCAACTCTATATAATTCAAAATCACACACACTCATTTTCACTCACTCCACTATTCACTACATCGCAATAATCAAAATCCGCAATGCTCGCTCTCGCAACCTGGTTCGAAGTGAAGAAGTCTTCTCCACTTCCGGTACTCGTGGGCCTCCGGGGCCTCGGCGATTGGTGGATCCGCTGGGCTGAGAGGGCTACGCGCTCGGGCATTGGTCGGCAGTTCTGGCATGGCAGGGCATCGGTGGCTTCTCTTGTCGCTGGCCCGTCGGGCCTTTCAGGTCCTTGCAGATGGGTGGCACGGCACTGGCTCCGTCGGCGCACAGGCTGGCAGTCACGCGCCGGGCAAAATGGCGGCCTCCAGGCCTGTTAAAAATCTTTTCCCGGACATGTCCTCGGAGCTGGAGGGAGGGGGCTTCACTTCTGTCACACGGGTAGTAAAGAGGACTGCACCGGATCTGCATACTCGTGGCGATGGTGGTCGCGGGCGAGCATCTATCTCATGGGGATCTCGATCATCTGGTCCTCCTGCCCATGCCATCTCTGCCTTCCGCTGCCTCGGCAACGTAGCCACTCTCGCGATCTTTCGTTGGATGGCTGGTGTCCTCGTAATGGTCCTCGATGGCTCCGAGCCAGGGCCCTAGGGGGAGGGGAACGGGGAGGGAAGGGTGGAGTGATAGAATCTTAAACTAGATCAAAAACCGAAAACACTAAATAAACGCAATGACCAATAATAACCACAGATATACGCAATAGCAACGCTCAAGGCCGGTGGGGACCTCGAGCGAGGAGGCAGGGAGGGGTTTAATGTAACATTTTTGTTACAACGCATATCCTTGTAATAATCGATGTACTCAACAAATATGCTTGAGACGGTGGTAGCGGCATTCCGAAGAGTTTTGGCACGTAGTAAGAATAGGATACCCATGTGCCTACAGACAGAGAAAGGTAAAGAGTTTACCAACGGTGTACTGCAGCGTCTGCTCTAAGAGAGGATTCTGTGTAGTGCGCACCTCCGATGAAAAGGCAGCTGTCGTCGAATGCTACAATCGTACTTTGAAAGATCGTATGTGGCGTTACTTTACATATAGAAACACGCGGTGGTATATAGTGCGACGTTATTCCCCACAAAAGATAAAATTCAAAACCCCTATAAGAAATAAGATAGGTAATCCGCGATATTCGTGACGTAGGGAACGGTACACAAAACGCCGTTTGATCCTCTCTCTAGAATTTTCGATATTCACGAGACTCGATACGCGAGCTACAAGCAAGCGGTTAGAAGGTTACAATGCGTCGGAAACAGAAAAAGACAAGGCAGGTTTAGAATCGATACGAAAAATAGATTGGTAGAATCCCAGATAAAGAAAGCGGGATTTCCTAAGGTGTGAAAATGAAATACGATAATAAAAATCCTTAGACTAATCTTACAAAGCCGTAGATTCTTGAGGGATTCTATATAAACTAAAATTCTTAATCTAAACGCGGAACTAGCGCGGAAGATTACGGCCCTGTTTCGGCCATACGGTACGACAGCGGGACGAATCCGCGCCGACGTAAAAGATAAGTTAAACGAACTTTCAATAGACACCGATACACGACGCAATGCGAGAATAAATAATTAAATAATTGTCGATATTGACGCTATGACCAGATTCACTCGTGAAATGTCCCGACAATTGGAAAGAGTCGAAACGGGATATACAAAGATTACAATTAACACAGGTCCAATATTCAATCAAATAAATTAACATACAAAGCACAATCAATATAAAATCGTTAAGAAGAGTGGCACGCTCTCTGAAAGTTTAGCAAGAGAAATTATATTAAGTATCGGAATAAAATTATTAATCGGTACGCCAATGAGATTTACGGCGTCCTCGAACCTTAGGCCGAACGAATACTCCAAACAAGAGAAAGGTGACTAAAATTTACTAAAATCAAGGTATTAATTTATTTAACAGGAGGATGCCAGTCCTAATAACGTAAGCGAGAAAGGGATAAGAGATATGTGTCGGAGAAAATATTTTTAGTCCAAATTAGATATAATAAAGTGACATATAACGGCAGAAAAAATAGAAAAGTAAAATATATTGAATTAAAGCGACAAGATTTTCTCAACGGGGAGACGGCCAAGCCGGAGACGCCGGAGCCCTATATTCCACGCCGTCGAGAAGATAGTCGGCAACTTACAAAATATTCGACAATCCCAAAGCCTTCAAAAAAAACCAAGTCATATAAACGGTATCCGGCATTATGGTCCTTTTACTTAGAGGGACTGGAACGACATTCAGTCCTATTAAGCGAGAAAATCGCCGTCGAAAAAAAGAGCCTAAACAGGTATTATTTCAAATAAATGCACAAAAGATTGCAAAAATATCGGTAACAAAAAGTTCTCACCAAAAATATAACGGCAATGATATCGGGAAGACGGCAAGTCCAAGGACTTCCTTCCTTGCAGTAGGCCGTTAGAGAGTGAATAATACTTTTGTACTACTGTAATAGGATTACGCGGTGGCCACTCTATTATCGGCGTCGCTGGAAGGAGCATCGCCTTACCCTCAGGAGTTGGTAACAAGCGTAAGAAAAAGAGGAGCACGAAAAAAAAAGGTCGCTCCACGTACAAAAAAGCCGTAAAAGAATAAAGTCAAAAACCAAGAAACCAAAAAATAGTCGCAGGATCGTTAGTAAAAAAAAAAAAATATATAACGGAGTGTGCTGGATATCTTCTCCTGAGCGCTGCCTCTATCATGGCCTTCCTACATGCGCACTCCTGCGAGTGTATGAAATCGGAGCTCGAACTCTTTACACTACCACCAACGTAGACTACTATAGAGAGCGCCCAGTGTGTACACTATAAACCTATCTCGTCGCTGACCGATGACTCGCCCATCGAGTTTGTCGTGCCGGGTAAGGACGCGTTAGTGCCGGACGCTCTGACTAAAGCAATCCTTTTTAACAACCTGCTACACTCGCTGTTCAATTAGGTGGACGTGTTTCTTAATTAGAAGTTCGTATCGCCGCCTAATAATGCGTATGCTTTGTGACGTACTGGGCCTCGAAAATGGGCCCAAGGTCTGCTCAAATTAGATATCGCGGAACAGGAAAAAGAGAGGGGTCTCGAAAAGAAAAGGGAATACGGAGTGAAATAAGAAGTGAATATAATTAATAAAATTTTAATGCCGATACATAAGGAATAGGAATCGGAAAAGAAGATAAACCAAAAGGTGATATAAAACGCTACAGCTCGAAAGAGTGTACGCAACAGCTGACTAGACAACTCAGAAGTGACAAATTCCAAACAATAACACGCGGGGCTCACGCAGGAGCACGAGGGTCGCAACGGGGCTTTCAACGAGGTGGTGGACGAAGGGGGATACGCAATAGACAAGGTGGACGGGATGGGCAAGGAGGGCTTACCGGCGCTAGATATCCCGAAACAACAAATGGGCGCCAGCTACCTATTCGGCGTAGCACCGTCGAGTGAGCTACAAATGTCCTCGAATATTTACCTCGATCTGAAAAGGCACGGCTAGCACGGGGGAGAAATGAGGGGATCTCAGGGAGAAGGTTCCCGAACGCAATATGGCTACTTAATATACCTCGTTACTAAACTCGAAACGGGCGGGGAGGGAAAGGGCACGGAGGAGTTCTGAAAAAGGGCGAAGGATACCAAAAATAAGGGCGCACACATCACGAACTTGAGCTGGTGGGCGGAAGGCCCGTCTAGAATACTGAAAAGAACAACGCAAAAATGCCGGACCACGTGGGCCGGCTCGTTACTGTTCTGAATGGACCTACGGAATCTAAGAATGCGGAATAGAAAAAGGGAGTCGGGAAAGAAAAAGGCAAAAGGGAAAAACTCAAGCACTCAAGTACTCACTCAAGATTCCGCAAATTCGATACAATCCAAGACAATATCCAGCGATTTCACTCTCACTCGCACTCACAATGGTCGCACTAGAAAATTTTGCTCTATGTCTGCACGCTATCCTGGCTCGAATTGAAGAATTCCTGCCATTCGTGGATCTCCAGGGCCTCGTTGATTGGCTGGACCGCTGGGCCGAGAGGGCTACGCGCTCTGGCATTGGTTGGCAGTTCCGGCATGGCATTGGCGAATTCCACTGGAGGGCCTTCCAGGGCCTCATAGCGGGTGGCACGGCGCTGGCTGGCTATCACGCGCCGGGCAAAATGGCGGCCTCCAGGCCTGTCAAAATTTCTCCCGGGCATGTCCTTGGGACTGGGGGGAGAGGGCTCCCTTCCGTTGCCTCGGTAACGTAGCCACTCTTGCGATCCTTCTCTTGGAGATGGTGGTGGGTCCTCGGCGATGTCCTCGAGCCAGTGTCCTACGGAGGGGATGATAGGGAGGGAAGGGTGGAGGGACGGGATCTTAAAGTTAGGTACAATAATTCTAAAGCCCTAAATGTACGCAATATACAATATTACACGCAGTAGACGCAATTGAAGGCAATGAATAGCAAGGCGTAATGCTCAAGGCCGGTGGGGACCTCGAGCCATGTGACAGGGAGGAGTTCGTAGTAACATTTTTGTTACAATGTATAATGACAAATAAGTATTAAAGATAGTAAAAAATATTGATAAATTAAAACAAACTAGTACAGATATGTATGATCTGAAATTTAAAGTTGGGTTGGGGCGGGGACCTCAGTACTCCCAACCGGTATTACCCGGTCCCTGTTGTCGGAGAAATACTCAATACAGGCTATGCACTCCCTGCGTGCATACGCATCCATCGCACACCGAGCACAGCATACGCATATCCCCACACGCAGGTTGATTGTCAGATCTATCACTAAATAATACATTATATGGGCCGTGTACGCTGTCCTGTCCTCGGGTGTCTGCGCGCGCATGCACTCGTAGCACAGCTCGCTCGTGCCCAGCATGTGCATACAAGCTGCCGAAAAAGCACTGCCTTTCGTGGAGGGGGGGGGGGGGGGGCGAAGAAATCATTGTAGAACGGCGGGATACCGTCCAGCAGTGACCCCTCAAGCGGTCCCTCGATCCCCTCGGGTGGTGTATTCGGCCTCATTGGTGGTATAATCTGTAAAATTTCAGTCTTTTAATAAATCTGTTTAAATCAAATAAAAACCTATGCAGTCTTAAAATTATTACATATAACGCTCAAGTAACAGCCGCCTGGTGGTGATACGACGGTGGTCGTCCTTTTTTTGCAGCGTCTAGAAATAAGAGTAAAAGTTGACAGGTATACAATAAATTTTTTAAAAATCAAATGAAAACATGTACTAGGTTAATACTGTTATACGTAACACTTTTTTTTGTTGTTTTATACCCTTCAAGATACTACGGTGCGCAGCACGCTGGCGTATCGTCTAGAAATAAGTATAAATATATACAATTTTTTAAATCAAAAATGGGTAGAAGCTTAACGTTAGTTATGATGACTACATGAGCATTACCGATAATATACAGAGACACCGGCCAACGGAATTCGAGATGTCTTCATACAGAACGATCGAGAGGAAGCCAGTGAGAATTGACAGCTGAATCGAGCACCATCACTCTTAATAATATTCATTTAGAGTTAAGTTCATTCTGTAATCCTTTTTGAAAAGGATAAGTTCGTATCGAATAATGTAATTCGCTGTTATACATACCACTTTTTTATGATTTTTTCTTTTTAAATACGCTTGAATATTCGTGCTCAACTGTATATTTTTGTCCTCGAATTGTCCTAGAAACAGAGTAAACGCTATATCAAATAATGCTGGTTGAAATCAAAAAGAAGAAATTTTTTTACATACCGTTGTCGTTCAAACAGCTTCCACTTGTCACTTTACCTAGTTCTTTTTCTTTTTTTAATTCCTGCCTCTATCACTTGTCAACAATGTACTGACAAGGTGCTGTGAGGATGGTTCATGGGGTGCCGTGTTTTTCCCCACCATGGCCATCATTTTTTTGCATAGTTACAAATAAGAGATACATGTAGCAGTTTACACGGTCAAGACAGTGGTACCCGCACGCCGGACGTATTTGCGCATCGCTCGCTGAATTGACCACAAGAGGGGTACATACAATCCAATAGCTAGGGGGTATGCGGAGGATTCACCCCGAGCAAAATATTAAGGGGTTAGATAGCCATCCACCGATAGCTAAAGGTATCGAAAAAAGCAATACGTACGATGCTTCTATAATATAGTGTATTTCTTACAAAAAATCGTGTTTCATTTTAACATGTCATTTCCCTAGGATAATTGAAAGTTTTACCGACCGCGTTAGGCCCCTGGAGACATGTAGCGGCGCTGCTATTGGAGATTTTGGGCCTCAGGACCACATGGTGGGAGTCTCCACTTGGGGAAGGGGCGACGCCGCAGTGTGGTGTGGGGGTCAGAGTGCCAAGCGCTCCATGACTCACAGGGGACAGTGGTGGGGGTTTGTTGTGACGGCCAGGAGTGGCCTGTAACAACTTCTATGTCTTCTTCGCGAGTTCCCGAGCATTTAAAATCCCATTTTCGCATGATATTATAAGCTGTAGTCGCGACTGTAGAATCTGTGTACGATTGGAGTGCTTCAGAGGGAACATGCTCTGACGTATTTTCTTGCGATCTTGTCCACGTTTGCTACTCTCGATAAACGGGATGAATCGTAACGAGTCGTAGAGCTGTCTCCTGTTGATCGGGACTAATTTCTTAAGGTTCCGACATAATGGAGCTTTGCGATAGATTCAGAGATAAGTCGATACACTCAGGGATTCTCGGAGATGAAAGTTCACTGCGTTTGTATTGTAACTTATCAATTGGACTCGTAATACCGTCCTTTTATTCAGGACTTATAAAATCATGAAATTAATTAATAATATAACAAGGAGTAGCAGTAATAAATAAGAAAACGTTATTTCGCAAGACGAGGTCAATACAAAACTATTACACGCTAGATAAAGCCCTTGGGACGCCCGTGAAACAAAGAGGAATAATCCCATGTACAATATACTCTCCTTCTATAACCGACAACGCTCAGAACAACTAGGTGTCCTCACGATAAGTCTACTCGTTACAAGACCAAACGCAGATACTAAAATTTTCAAGGGCGTGAAATAACGTCCTATACAGAATGAACCGTTGAGTAACTTCTATTTCGTCAAAATAGAAAATATAATACTAAAAGAATTAAGTCATAAAACAAGATCGCAAAGTATTATTCCAAGGTTTTATAACATGAACGTATGAGAAGCGCAGTTCATGGATTCTTAAGATAACTTTCCAGCATCACCGAGAACATTGAAAATAGTTACTACGAATAAGAAATAATATAAGAGTTCACTTTAAGCACGGAATCTTTTCCTCTGGCGGTACGCCGTCTTTTCTTCGCGGTCTATTAGCAAGATACTTCTAGAATCTACGCACAGACTACAAAAGATTTCGCCCTTTCAGCGTCGAGGCGCTTACCGTGAATGATGCAATTGCGATACGGTTGTGATACGTCCTTCTTCTACCCAAAACCACCGGCCAAGACGGCTGTCAATCCAAAAATGGCGCTTTAGGGGTTCTTCTTACCGGTCGGGGCTAACTCTTTCACGGTAAGTCTAGCTGGCCTCACTGGACCAATCGCCAATAGTTTACACGCGAGTAATTGAAACATGCCAATAGACTTATTCGATATTTGTTTAAACAATGCGAAACTATTCGAAACTATCCGACGCGAGGTCTCTATTTTAGAGAAGATGTTAACCAAAGCCTTCTACGGATCGTGTAACTACGATACTGGGAAGAAGATCGACTGGCCTTTTGTCGTGTCTTCTTGGTGTCTAGGTTATGGCGGGTAGTTGTTGCAGTCCGGTCCTGGGTTGGCGGATGATATACTGGCGGAGAGTCGTAACTTCTCGGCCTAAGGTAGCTCCCTGAGCACTCTCTTCGATACAGGTGCTTTCAACTGGGCATCGGTAACAGACGAGACGTGATGGTAGCCCATGGTGATGTTTTTTTCTAATCGGCTCCCTACTTTATTCGGGGTCGACTGTGGCAGGGTGGAGGCGCCTGCTGACGTTGGCGTTCTTCCACGTCCCCAGGGGAACCTTAGGTTGCTTTCCTCCGGCGATGCTAGAGAAGGAGTTGTTCTCTCTGCTGGTGGTTTTTTCGGCGTGACAGTGGCTCAGCGTATCGCATGTAATTAATGTATACACAAAAATTAGTCCAACCGCTTTAAGTTTAGTAATCGGGACCTTGGAGTTCTTGGCCAGTACGGTCGGATTTTATCTCCCAACGGGCGGTACTGCGTCCCGTGATCAAAAGCACGAGTACCTAATCGGGACTTTTGTAGCGCTAAAAATTAACGTCACAGTGCATACATCAATTTTCAGCCATGTTTTAGAACACGATTATTTACAAGCAAACATTTTGTTTCATGTTTCTAAAATATTAACTTTAGTAATGTGAAAATCTTCAATGCAATCTCCATGTGTTTATGCGGGTATTTTATTTGTATTTCCATTGAATAAATAGAAGTGGAAATAATACCAATAATTTTTAATTAGTGTTCCATATTGGAATTATATACGAATAGTTTGTTTACAAGTTTTCTTTCTTATGTATGATAATATCGATATATTCTAAGAGAAGTAACACTAGAGAGCAGCATTGTATGAAAACGCATGGCTACAACCTACGGTAGAATATACGTGTTTTCCTTAAGGAGTATGTATTCTTTCCGTGTCTTTACCATATTACAATATGAAAACAATGTGTCCGTATCGAAAGTTGTGAAATTGGGTTACTCAGCGTTTTCAAAGCAATAGCTACAAATTTTAACCATTTTTAAATTATTTTTTGTAACATTCTATTACAGTTATGGTATAACGGTAATTTCAAAACTATGCAAAATTATATAATACACAATGCACTATATATCGGAAACTTGATAGTATGAATCAACATTTCTAAATCAAAATTGTATTTTATTAACATACTTTATTTCAATCTTCAACTACTTGAAATTAAAGAACGATTTGATTAATTCTTGCGTTACTTATGTATTTTTTCGCTGTAATTTTTCTGTTCTGGAATGGCATAAGATTAGTAATAGGCGAGGTTGCCGTTCTTAATACCGTCCGTCAATTCATAGTGGAACTCTGAAATTTATTAAAACAACGACACTTCTATATAAACTATTTACTGTTTGTTCATGATTAAATGTTTGACTATATCAGAGATGTCATGTAGCTGTAGTCTGTGGAGCAGGAGGTGGCGTCAGAGATGTCCAGCTTGTTTGATGATCCGCAGAAGTAGGATCCTGCCGTCGAAGATGATGCGAATGACTTTGCCGATGATTTATCACCGACTCGGTAAATCTTCTTTTCGCGTCACCAGAAACATCAGCAGACTCCTCAAGATTACTTTGACTTTGATAAGCGATATCATGATGTTCCTTAGTAGCCTCCTGATATTCATTCGCCGAGGTATTCGTAGTTTCAGTTTGTGGGGACTGTAGTTGCAGTAATTCTGAATGATGATGATTTGACGT
>JARPRH010000852.1:17647-28356 GCA_031763665.1 Calameuta haemorrhoidalis
TCATTCGCCGAGGTATTCGTAGTTTCAGTTTGTGGGGACTGTAGTTGCAGTAATTCTGAATGATGATGATTTGACGTCACCAAAGGTTGACCGGGATTATGATAATCAGAAGCATACTCGTGATGCGGTGTATTTGATCCATTTGTTGCAATTGGAGCTACTGATTCACTTAATGACTGGTACGTTGAAATTTGATGATGCAAATGCAGATTTAAGTTCAGATACGGCTGTTGCAACGGTTCTGCTGAATGTAACCAACCGGAAGAGTCGCAATGACCATGATTCTCATGGTTATTTCCGGAAGATATCGATGGTACATAGAGGGTGCACGGTGAGGAGATAGTGTTACTTGCTGTTGTTGTCGTATTATTTGAGTTTAATGACGAATGTGCATATGATGATACAAATCCGGATGCTGGTGATGTTGATGATGCCGATGGCGGCGATGACGGCCATTCCTGATTGAGGCTTGTCAGATTAGTGGCACCACACCCTCCTGTATTTAGTGAAGTCAATGATTCAGGACTACGGGTTGGCCATCCCGTGGCTGCTACATATGCTGCTGAGTGAAGTAGTGGCATTGGACTATATGGATCCACATGCTGCTCTATTAATTAAAAACATAATTCCGTTATACATCAGTAAAAATTACATAATCATTTATATAATTGGCATACATCCTTTTCCCGCATTAAATAAGTAAGTTAATACAATTTCAGTCATATAATAAAAAAGATGATTGTATCATTCTGCATTCCTCTCCTTATTCAAATATTTGGTGTTCCCTATTATGGAGAATATTATGTTCCCTATTATATTTCAGGCGACACGAGCAAATATTAAGTGCAAAAATATGACCAATTGCAAAACATTCAATACAATAAAAAATGACAAATCAGAAATTCCTCAGCATATACAATAACGTCCAATTGAAGTGCAACACTTGAAATTTTATGTATTTCTGTGAAACTATGACCGATTTTGAAAAACCAAAAACATATTTTTTTTTAAATTTCCTTCCCCGTTCATTTCCCGTTAGAATGGTCAAGGTTTTATCCCGATCGGATACAAAATGGCCGAACGACAAGGGTTGAAGTGAAATAGTGCATTTTGGGACTTTGTGAAAATTTCGAGAACTAGTAGTTCGAAGAGAGACCTTCATATTTCTAATTATGGCACGAGAAAAAGCATCCTTCGGGAGTCAAGAAACACCCCCATTGCACCTCTGTAGCATCACTCTAGGGGTGATCGTAAGGGCTTCCTACACTTCACCTCACACATTTCACCACCTTATGAAATGAAGTGAAGTGAACTGTAGGAAGCCCTTACGATCGGCATCCTTCTTCCTGAGACCCCTCTCTACGCCCCCTGGTAGTCGTACCCAGAGTCGAGTTAAAGTAAATATCAGAAAACCTTCACCATGTCATTTACCGGTGCTATACCGTGACAGTAGCTGACGCCAAAATTTTGCATAGTAGAATATACATATATCCTTTTTCTCGTGCCCCTTTGTCCACCAAAACCCTCCCTCCTTCCACGATTTTCTTTCCCACAATACGATTGTAACCTTTTGAAACATGGTGAGTCAATTTTCGACTCACCTTTTTTCTCATCATTTTTAGCTTTTGAAAATTATTCTTCAACTATAGAAAATGCGAGTTTCGGTTTCACGTGGTCCCAAATACATCAACGAGTCCAGAAAAAATTGCAACTATTTTTTATTGTTGATTAACATGAAATTATAGATACACAAATCGTGGAAATTAGGTTTTTTTCACAAAAAATCTGATTATGAATATTTGCTCCAGATTTAGTCTTTAGAGATTTTTGGAGTCGCTGATTACGAATCTGAACACAAAATTCAGGAATTCAAAATCGCGGATCCAATACGGTGGATGCAAAATACAAAAAGTAATTCGATGAAGATGAAACTTGGTACTCGGGGGTTTTTGGGTCGCTGATTACGAATCTGAATTCAAAATGGCGGATACAATATGGCGGACTGAAAATCGGAAAACGATGTAAATCACATGAAAATGTATATTTAAGTGTTCTCGGAGTCGCTGATTACAAACCCGTCATATACATTCCATAGTTTTCACAATCACACAAAATAAAAACAAAAAATATTTTAAAATCACAAAAAAGTAAGTGGAGCTAGAGCTCGATACGTCCTCGTCATTAGTTCCGGATAGTGCCAAGAACGAGTGAGTTTTCAAATGATTAAATTCTAATTTTCTATTCGTAATCAGTGACCACGAAAACGGGTGGTATCCAGATGCGCACAGATCGCTTGCCCACGAAACCAGAACTTTTGGGCAATTTTAAAGGGCTATTCTAGTCTAGAATAATTTTAAAAAAATCGATTTTTATCATATTTTCAAAATTTATACCTTTAAGAATATGTCCTCCAAAGGATTTTTCGAAAATCAAGTTATTTTCGGAGTTACAGCTATTTTTGTGACGCGCCAACTAAACTGGTTCAGCCGGACCGAATTAACAATAAACGGTAGGCACACTCTACCTAAGAAGAGCCCACGTTACAGAATCTCTTTTGCACTTAATCAAGAGACTCGGTCGAGTCTCGCGCCAAGTACCGGCAACCGGCTGTATAGGGCACAGCTCGCAGAGACCTTTACTCGAGTCAACTACTTGTACCTGTGTTTGGAACGAAATATCTTTTGAACCGCCATATATGAAAAAAAGTTATTAATACATTCTTTATAGGAATTGAGGGTTCTGAATTGATTACCACCAAGTTCAATACGATTAGTGTACGAGATCAGGGCTTATTGGATGGCGAGCGAGATGATTTTATTTCAGTTCCGTCGTCGTCGTCGTCATCGTCTTCGCACGTTCATTTACTTTTTTACATCACAGATGGCACTGACTGCTTTGTCTTCTTTACCTATTTGTACTCTGAATGGTGTTGAAAATTTACGAATAGACAACACAATCAAATATACTTTGTACGTGAAGCTACCGTTCACACCGAATTTCTAGTTAGTATAAGGCTGCTTTCACAATAGTTTAGAATTATTAAGTCTTTAATAGCATTTATGTGGAGCATGTGTGTATGGGTGTACGTATGTGTGTGCTTCGTATAGTTCCTCGTATTTTAGGTGACAGTTTTTAAAGATATATAGTATGTCCAGGGGTTCCTCTCCGTAGTTTCTTGTATTTAGGTGTTAGATGTTGAAGTCCAGGGTGTCCAGGTGTTTCGCTTCGTAGTTTCCTGTATCTGGGTGTTCGACATGAAAGTGCAGGGTGTGCAGGTTTTTTAAATTTATATTTAGGCATTTTTAGAGAAATAGACTTACAAATTAAATTTATATGCCATTGAACATTTTCGTCAATTCAATATATTTTTCTGATTAGCGACATCACAATGCATTGACATTTTATTTCTGTAAAAATATAAATTTCGGTATTTAGAGCTTGTGTATCCCGTTGAACAACAAAAACTTATGATATCTGTTATGAGAATCTCTGTAAATGAGAGTTTTTCTCATATATCCGAGATAGCGACGTTGTTTCGGAAAGGACTGCGTCTACCTGTGATCACGAGTTCCCTAGTGGAACACTGCTCACAGCACGACGCTTATATGTTAACGAGCCAACTCTGTCATCAAATTCCGCCAGTTGGAGGCTGCTTTCAGACACGACTCCATCCTATTTTATATCATCACAACAAGAATCCATATAGGATCTCACGAGAATAGAAGAACCTATTATTTCCGTTTCCGTTAGACGTATCGTATAGATTAACCGCGTATAATTATTGTATCGACATTATTTATTCTCCGGCTACTAATCTTTTGTATATAAACTTTAGAAAGTCTGTTACCGTCCCCTTACGTTTATATCTCTTTTACGCTTACTAACAACCGGCATACTCTAGGCTGGACCTGCTTTAAACCGTTCTGAATTCCATATAGGATAATATAATTTTCTTTTGTAATTTGTGAAACAAAGTCTCACTCATATTTCTCTGGTTCCGCCTGATATCTTTCCTAAATTCCTAACAGTTGATTCCGGCTCGAACTCGCCTTTCTGGCACAATCCGGAGAACCGAATCGTGTAAATAAGGTTACAATACGTACACCCATATACACGCGCTCCACATGAATGCTATTAAAGACTTGAGAATTCTAAACTATTATGAAAGCAGCCTTATACTAACTAGAAATTCGGGGTGAACGGTAGATTCACGTACAAAGTATATTTGATTGTGTTGTGCATTCGTAAATTTCCAACACCATTCAGAGTACAAATAGGTAAAGAAGGCAAAGCAGTCAGCGCTATGTGTCATGTAAAAAAGTAAATGGATGTGCAAAGACGACGACGACGGAACTGAAATAAAATCATCTCGCTCGCCATCTCAATACGCCCTGATCCCGTATACGAGTCGTATTGAACTTGGTGGCAATCAATTCAGAACCTTCAATTTCTATAATGAATGTATCAATAACTTTTTCTCATATATAGCGGTTCATAAGATATTTCGTTCCAAACACAGATATAAGGAGTTCACTCGGGTAAAGAGTCTCTGCGGGCTGTGCCCTGTACAGCCGGTTGCCTGTACAGCCGGTTGCCTGTACTTGGCGTGAGACTCGATTGAGTCTCTTGATATACGTTTTGCTGCCATTATCGTCATGTGTGCTTGGCATGAGACATTATCAAGTATCTTGACTCAAAAATTTTTAATTGTATTTCTTATTTAATTACATTTCATACCAAAATATTAAAATTATTATATGAAATCATTGAAATGTCAGAACTCGTTTACTTCCTTTTGGGTTCTAGATTTATAACATTTTTTACAGTTTATGCAGTAATAATAATTATCATTTTCTTTTCTATGTATACACACCTTCTTGAATATATTTGTGACGTAAACTGTAAGGGGCTGTTCTGCATGAATTCTTATGACTCCCAGCAGATACAGTACAGGAATTCGCTAAATTTCCTGTGTTGCTTGTTGCTTGACTTTGAGCCACAGCAATAGCAGAACCTGGATTGTATTCATATGCCATTGGTGGTTGCGGAAGAAACCAAGCACCCGTATCTGAAAAAAAAAAAATTTAGTGTGTACAAGCCTATCTATAACCCTTTAGGGCATAGTGGTAAGTAAACTTACCACCTTTTTATTCTCACATTTTCATAAAATATTTTCTATTTAAGAGATTCCTGTCAGTATTTTCGTTTTTTTTTCAGGTTTATACTATATGATACGAGAACATACGTGGATGGTTGAAAAGTGTTTTGCATAGATTGTAAACTTGTTATAAATAAACAAAGTGTGAAAAATGCCCATTTTTTCATAAACAAACGTTTTCCACAAATTGTATCGGAATTTCCTACTGAAAATCGGTATATGAAGGTTTTTGGGGTCGCTAATTACGAATTTGAACTAAAAATTCATAAATTCAAATTGACGGATCAAAATGCAAAAAGTTATTTGATTAGGATCAAATTTGATATTCGGGGGTTTTTTGGGTCACTGATAACAAATTTGAGCTCAAAATTCAGAAATTCAAAATAGCGGATCCAATATGATGGACTGAACGCAAAAAGTTACTTGATTGGAATGAAATTTGATATCTGGATTTTTAAATTTTTATCCATTAAAATATTGGATCCATAAACTTTAACTCTGAGTTTCTGATTGCAGATACGTAATCAGCGACCCCAAAAACCCTTGAGTTCCAAATTTTATGCTAATCAAGTAATTTTTTGCGTTCTGGTCCGCCATATTGAATCCGACATTTTGAATTTCGGAATTCTGAGCTGGGATTCGTAATCAGCGACCCCAAAAACTCCGGGAGAGGAATTTCAAGTCTATTGAACCCAAAGAAAAATCCGTGCCTCAAAGGGTTAATTTGATACTATTTAAGGTGCACACACTAAATAGCGGCAAAAATTGTGACAACTCAACGCCACGGCAGGGCGTAGGGGTTTTAACCCTTTCCTTACCGCAGTCCGTTCCGTCGAAGTGACGCTACTGAACGGTGCAGCGCGCCGCGAAGTGTGCACATTGCATGGCGGTAAGCTGATGTTCGGATTTTTTCATTTAAGTGTTACATATTTAAAGATTTTGCTGGTATATTAAATAAAAATAGAAGTTAGGATAATTCTTAGTAATTTATTTGGCTGTCAAATGGATGCCGGCTAAATCCGGCGCTGGTAACGAAAGGGTTAACAACAGACAGAAGAAGAAGCTTCGAGAGAGCATTTTTCCGTGTGTCTGCATGTCGTGTAAAGTGTCCTGTAGTAATATTATCAAAAATAAAGTTTTACGTATTCTTTCATAAATATATGAGCATTCATTAAAGTGTGGGTTAGAGCAACATCTCAGAAACCCCACAAACCAAAGCGAAATTTAACAGCGTCTTCGTGGTTTCCCTCCCAATGGGCGCGTACTACACTCTACATGATGTTTCTTATGCTCGAACTGGTCAAATTATTGAGAGTATTCCAACACATTTATTTCTTTGTTTCTACGAATTAAAAAATCAAAATTTAAAGTAAAGAGACTGGGAAGGAGGGCAAACCATAAAAGGAGGATACTAACAACAGACTAAGGCGAAAGTTCAAGGAAATTGAAAGAAAAGTTTATCGGTCACACGACATTGCGAAAGAAAATCTACCGGCTAACAAGGAAATCACACGAGTAGTCCCCCTCCGATTGTGATGAAACATTGCAGGATTGTAGAATGAATCAGAATATTCGATATTTGCTTTTTCGTTTTTCTTTCTTAAAATGCACCCTATTTGCATGCTATGCACGATATTTTCTTTTTCGTAAAATGTACCCTTGTAAAAATGTATTTTAAAACAAAAGAAATTAGGTGTGAACCTACATCTATATACAATTATAAATATTATAGCGTTGTGCCGTTGCAGGCATAAAAATATGGTTATTTTAAACATAGTCGAGTAAAAAATAGTATATGCCACACGGGAGGAAAGCGGTTTTTCACATCGTGCGCGTGCTCCCCTCGCTTCGCTCGGGCAGCAAACCTCGCACTCGGCAAAAATCGCGCACTTTCCTCCCTAGTAGCATAATGTACTATTTTAATATGCATCGTAACGTGGCGTCAGAACGACACATTAAATAGTTCCGCACCTCTGCGCGCTGCTGACAGCACGACGATGCCTCCGGCCTCTAAAGACTTCGTTGGTCCAGAGTTCGGGAGGAGGGAACGTGGAAAAACAATGGACCGGCGGTGGAGGCACGAGGCCCTGTTGGATTGAGAGCCCACATGCAAGCGTTGCTCAACCGCCAGGACGCACTATTGGTACCCCAGCAACTCTGACCGACTACGGTTTGCGGCACTGTAGGGAGGGCGCTGGAGAGGAGGATTGTTTTAATTTTTGACCTTCTGCGGGGAGTGGTAGGGGGGAAGATAGTGTGTCGCGGAGAATCCGTCTGTCAGGACTTGGATGTCCGGCAGATCGCGAGAAAATGAATTCCTCTTCCGTTCTCGGGCGATAGCCGAACTATTGGATAATCGCAGATTGCGATTATCGGGATTTCTCGCAGAGAATCATAGTTCCTGGGATTTTCCTTATAAGATAGCGCCAGTGCGTGACTGACAAGTAAATGAAGGAACATACAATGGAACGCGATTTACTTAAAACTTGAAATCTTAATCTCGCTTCTCTCGCTAAAAGTTCGCGAAAATCGAGTTCGGATGATTAGAAATCGTGGTAAGTGGTGTCCAAGTGTTAGATCGTGTACTTCTACTTCTCTGTCTAATAAAGCTTCCTAACGTCATATATTTATTCACAGCTATTGAAAATAAATCGTCTACGACTATCGTGACAACGGATCTCTTTCATGAGCAATTAGCTCGATACCATCGCCGTCACCTCCATCATCACCACCATCACCACTGCCCTCATTGTTGCCAACACAGCCACCACCACAATAATCATCATCATCATCACCACCGGCACCAGCACCATTTACTCCTCAACCACAACGAGGTGAGGAAAGACTGTATGAGGACGAAGTAGAGTTTAAAAATCGTAGGTTCTATAACTATATTATATATTTTTATTAACAAGAATTTCATTTAACTCATATTATTCATGTTTATAGTAAAAAAATCCTGTAACCCGGACGAAATAGCTGCTATGCGTCAGCAGTTGGACGCTGTATGAGTGCAGCTTACGTCCCTGCAGGAAAAAATTACTCAATCTCCTGTAATTATAATCCCCCAAAAAACACTTACGTGTAAAAAACTACGCCAAGTACAGGAGTGCTGTGAATTCAAAACAAAACAAAAAGTATTGAAATCATATTATTGAGGCCAAGTACATAAGTCACTACATGTTTGCCTATTAGCATATGATCTAGCACTGGCCTAAATTTCAAAATTTCCTATCAAGAGACTCGGTTGAGTCTCGCGCCAAGGTACACGTTACCCGGTGTACAGGGCACAGCCCGCCGAGACTCTTTACTCGAAACGTCTCTTATACCTGAGTTTCGACTCAAATATCTTATGAACGGATACGTCTGGGAAAAAGTTATTGATACGTTCACTATAGAAATCAAGGGTTCTGAATCGATGGCCACAAGTTCATTACCTATTTGTATGTGACCTGTTGTGACAGTTTTTAGAGATATAGGATGTCCAGGTGTTCTTCTCTGTAGTCTCCTGTATCTAGGTGTCGGACTTAGAAGTCCAGAGTGTCCAGAAAAGTGTGTAACAAGCGACGATTTGGTGTTTCGCTCAAACCATAGTGTCCTCTCTGTTGTTCGCACGGTCTGAGGTACGTAAATAATCCAGCACACTTTCTTCTCCTATGTTTATCACAGGGCTTCAACAAGCTGGACACCATTAACGACGCTTATATACAATCAAGATTACATTTTCTTTAAAAATTTGTATATATCTTGTAACGTGGCGTTACAAAGCTGGAGGGGATACCACCTACGAATGATCGAAATGTAAATAAATAGGACTTAGCAAGGCGGACGGTGGGTTCGAGGGCACAGTGGTAAAGTACCCGAGTTGGCAGTCGGAAGGTATCGGGTTCGATCCCCGATCAGAACTCCTAATTTTTCGGAAATTCCTGGTTCTCTAGCACTCCCTGGCGGCCCTGTGGATAAATTAATTATAGCGGGGGACCAGCCGGGTACCCCGTTATAATCTTTATGCATTTCTAAAAAAATGGACTGAGTCCGTGCCAGAAATTGAAAAGTACTTAATTTGAACGTACTAATAGTATTCTAATACTATATTTTTGTTATTAAGCTTTTACCGTTTAGTATGATCTGTACAGAAAGTTGACACTGATTTTGAGTTTGATGACTGCCATAATGACGCAAATTTATATCAAGAAATGCACAGACCCGCGAAGTAGTATAAAGAATCACTTAAAGTTTTAATAATTATTAAATGACCATTAAATCATAATTAAACATTATAGGAAATTTTGAAAATACACTTAAAATGATGACCCAATGCTAGATCATATAATAGGAAAACATGTAGTGACTTATGTACTCGGGCTCAATAGTATAATTTCAATACTTTTTGTTAGAGGAATTCACAGCACTCCTGTATTTGACATAGATTTTTACACATAAGTGTTTTTTGGGAGTTAACGTTTTCGCTACTTTTTTACATTACTATTGCTTCCCTTAGTTGATCATGATTTAGTCATTTAATAATTAATAAAACTTTAGGTGATTCCTTATAGAGTAATACCGTGCATTTTTTTATATAAATTTGCGTTCATTATCCCAGTCATCAAACATAAAACCAGCTTCAACTTTCTGCATAGAGCATGTAAACAATAACTCGTCAAAAATAATCATGGTAAAAGCTTAATAACAAAAATATAGTATTAGAATACTATTAGTACGTTCAAAGTAAGTACTTTGTTGCTCAACGGGATGTAAAAGCTCTAAGCCCTGAAATTTATATTTTTACAGATATACAATGTAAATGCATTGTGATATCCCAAATTAGAAAAACATATATCTTGAATGCATATAAGCGTCGTTAATGGTGGCCAGCTTGTTGAAGCCGTGTGGTAAATGTAAGAGAGGACAGTTTGCTGCATTATTTATGTACCTCAGGCCATGCGATCAACAGAGGGAACACCATGGTGTGAGCGAAACGCAAAAGCGATGATCGTTCACGCTTTTCTGGACATCCTGGATTTCCACGCCCGACACTTAGATACTGGAAATTATGAAGCAGAACACCTGTACACCCTGGACTTCCATGTCCAACACCTAGATATAGGAAGATATATCTCTAAACATTGTCATCTGAAATACGAGGAGTTATTTCGAGCACACATATACGACACCTAACACGCGCGCTCCACATGCATATTATTATACACCATCCAAAGTACACATAACTAAAGAAGGCAAAGCAGCCAGCGCCATCCGTTGTGTGAAAAAGTAAATGGATGTGTGAAGACGACGACGACGATGACGACGTTAACGACGACGGAAATGTAATAAAATCATCTCGCTCGCCATCTCTATTGAGATGGGCTTATTAGCCCTGATCTCGCACACTAATCGTATTGAACTTGGTGGTAATCAATTCAGAACCCTCAATTCCTATAATAAATGTATCAATAACTTTTTCTCATATATAGCGGTTCATAAGATATTTCGTTCCAAACACAGGTATAAGGAGTTGACTCGGGTAAAGAGTCTCTGCGAGCTGTGCCCT
>JARPRH010000859.1:16251-34284 GCA_031763665.1 Calameuta haemorrhoidalis
CGCGAGTTACATTCGAAAAGAGTCGTAGCTGATTTTGGATAACAATTATTCCTTTTCTCTTTATGAATTCAATCCAAAATTTAATATTATTCGTCCAATTATTTATCAACGCATAATGTGTTCTAATGGTCAGTGAATCCGAAGCGAAACCGCTTTGAAAAATATGGTCACTCTTCTTGTTTCTCTTGCAAATACTTAATGATTAAACGATATACCTTCACGTCTTATTTAACCGTTATGCAAGTGGAGTTTAGTTGTCTACATCGCTTGACGTTATCTTGTCAACGGTTAGTAGACAATTTTTCATATTGCAGTAATATTTAGTCATTAACTCATAGATAAATCGATTTTTAAAACATGCTATTAAAAAATACGCGAACCATATCATCTAATTGAACTTGAATCTTTGCTTCGCCGCTGCTTATTCTATTGGTATCGTGAGCACCAAAACATTGCGATAGATTTGCCTAGATCACAATATATATATATTTGCATAATTATAAATAAAAAATATTATCTGAACTTATTACTGTAATAACGAGTTCAAGATTGACTTTGCCCTATACAATATATGTATACATATACTTGTATGAGAGAGCGGTTCTAAAGACTTATATGCATTGCCAGTTTTGAGACAATTGTGAAGACCGTAAAGCGGTACTCACACCGTACGTTCAAAAATTTGTCTAATGCTGGGTACCGGCAGCTTTGATGGGCTTGGTTAGGTCTACGCTAGATTAAGATAGCACAGAATATGAATGCTAGATGCTGTAAGTTATTTTTTTTTAGCAAAAATAGTGCTATGAACGCTACATGATGTGCGATGTCTTCGTAACTGGCTGCTTTGCTGTTTAGCTGCTATGTGTAGCGGATGTATATGTATTGTATATAACTGTGTCAGATTTTTTACAAAAAATTCATTGTTTTTGCCCTATTATCGCATTCATGTAAATTTATATCTTGTTTTTCTCACCGTTCGCACCGAGCACGTGCCGGAACGACTTGTTGAATAAAATTGACTTTATTATAAAAACGAAACAAAAAATATTTAAAAAAAGAAATTTCACGTCACAAAGGGACACAGATTGTTAGTTTAAAATTATTAAAATATTGAATCGATAGCAATAATTGAAGCGTTCAGTAGAAGCGCCGTCGGAATTAAAAGGAGACTTCTTTCGTCGAAAATCATTTAAAAATGTTCAACAACCGTCGAGTATTTGCCACATCGATTCGAGGGAGACGTTGTGTTTCGATCGCATTTACAGGCAAAACTATAAATGCAAATCATGGACTTTTTTCGTAAAACCACTTCCAATTACAAATGATGAACCGCAAAACGAATATATGACAAGTGACTCGTAACAAATGTAACCCGTATAAGATGCTAAAAACAGCCATACGATTTTTTTTAGCTAGAGTAGCAGATTTTATCAAGATGTAACAACAATAATCAATAAAGGAACGATGAAAAAGAAAATTGAATTTGAATGAGTAACTAGCATGATGCTTGTCGTCGTCCATAATGTACCATAACAATGGTGTCCTTGACAAAAAAAAGGATTCACAATACTTAAATAATTGCTAGTGAAAGCACGTACAGCATCGAGACGTTATGACAGCGTGCTACATTTTTTTTGTTTCATTTCATTCACTACTACTACTTACGCCAAAAGAAAGCTACCGATTACGTAAAGATTTGCAATTATATCGGTACGTGCTGCTTGAGGAATTATGCAAGTATTAAAATCCATACTTTTTTTTCCCACTCTAACAAGCAAGCCATTGTTATCTATAATAGTGTATAGAATTTACAACACCTTTCACTGTGATTCATACTTAGTAATTATATATATATTAAAGCGATAAGCCAAAAGAAATAGACGTCACGAGTATAATTTTCGTGGATGTTATACAACGTTGGTCTTACTTCAATTTTAAAAATAAACGCTGATTTAAAAAACAAAAACATCTTTATTACACTCCGCATTACGGTATATGTATAAATTATAAATGATCGTGACACTTTCCTTTTCGGTCTCTATAAATGGCCTATGAACTTCCGGTTTCCGTACTTCCTCTTTCGTAAGGTAGATTAACGTTGCGAGTCCAAGAGAGACGCGATAATATCAGTTATAGCGATGCGTGCAGTGAATGGTGGAAGTGAAGGAAACATGAGACGAACCTCAGTCAGTCTTGAAACATTAAAGGCGAGGGATCTGCTATGAATATTACCGTACTCACTCGTGAAGCGATTTATTTACAGTTTGATTTTTGAATATTAATTATTTTCGCGCTCAATCGGTGTCACTTAACAACGAACGACAGTTACGAATTTGAAAATCGAGGATAGTACATAAAAGCGGGAGAATGTGGTATTTAAATAAAATATGTATTTATTTATCGTCACAAGGATGATCGATAAATTAGTAAAATTTCTTTTGCCTTGGACGAGTACCAAGATGCTTCAGAGAGAATATGAGAGGCTGTTTCTTTATAATTTTATCAATACTTCGTCCAGGGAGAAGCACCAGAATCGAAGAAGAGAATCAAGGTAAAAATAATGCGATATCTATCTGTTCCTATTTAAATTACTAGACTTATGAAATCATTGAAAATTCTGATCTCATTGTATTAATTTATTTTCCAATTTCTTCCTCGACTTTAACTTATTCAATCAAACCGGTTGAGAGCACCTGGGTTAACGGTTATACATTTTTATCCGCGATTCTCTCGTTAGAGGACAATTCACCATGACGATTTAGCGACAGTGCTTTAATAATCCGGTGTCCTCCTTCCCGTATTTTAACAACTTGAACCGTTTCCCTTGATATACTCTTAGGCATACGTAACGCACGGAAGTCTTACAGTGAAGAAGTGCGATAATTAATAAATATTTACATGTCTACTTAACTCTGTAACGTGTTTTTCTTCGCTTTTTACTTTATACGTGCCATGAGTATGATTATCACCCAACCAAAACATAACGAGCGATAGGAACAAATTCATCTTATCTGCTAGGAAAAGATATTGATCGAAGTGTTCATTTTCTTTATATCAGTATTAAGTATATCATTATCTATACATATATCAGTTGTATACGTATATATATGTGTACGCATACGCGAGGTCAAGTGTTAATATTCATAATTGAAGAAAGCTAGAAAGTAGAATGCATCTACCAAGTCCAGGTTACGTGGTCTTAAAGATCGCTGTGATAATATGACCGCATAAAAGGTCAATTGATCGGTATAGAGCAGATTAATAAATTACAGTAAGGTCATTGGTCCAAGCTTGGTCTCCACTGGTCTGGTTAGCTCCTGGAGAAGAATTCTTACCTTTGGGTGTCCCTGAGTTCCTGGAGAACGTCCACGCTGGAGATAATTATCTTAGAACTCGGGAGAGCGTTGGTGAGTGAAGAAGATACTATGTATTTATGTCCTTCAGGAATCATCATTTTTATAAGTGATTTCTGAATAATAATTTAGAGTTTTGGATTAAAAAAGAACTAGAGTTGAGTGGTTTCACCTTGACACGAAAGACTTCTTCTTGATAAATAATTGAAGAAATTATTATCCCCAAGTAGAAAATTCAGTGCGGATTGACTTTCCTTAGTTTAATTATACATTAGGAAATGTTAGAAAAGGTGGCTGAAGTCGTTACTTTCCTAAATAAATTATTGTTGACAGAGTCGCTGCTACAAAACCGATCTTCGTTCTTGTACGGAAGGAAGCCAGCTGGCACTGTGCCGATTTACGCTCTCGTGAAAAGCTGCACGGCACCAGGAAGATTTTCAAAAGCTATCAGATCCGAGTGGTCACGTACAGATTCTCTGAGGAACGAAGACCTGAATATCCTGACTGGTGTACGGAATAATGATTTGCTGTCGAAGGAGTCCAGTATGGAATCGCATGAAGAGGATAATTTCATTTTTGATAAACGTAGATACAGGAAATTGCACTTTCACGTGACCTATTGGATGTTCTACCCGTTCAGCAAGGGAAAGGCAGTCTGCGTTCTGGATCTTGGATTTTTTGGCAGCTGGCCGATACCTTTGGTGGGAGGAAAATGCATGGGTAGATTTAAAGAGTATGGAAACCATGTTGGAGACTGGGAGCACATGAGCCTCTATTTCAAGGTGCTGATTATTTCATTCAGTTTATGTACTACTCAATTAATTTTGTATTATATCCTTTTTTTACTTTCCAGACTGATGATTATCCTTTGGCTATGTACGTTTCTGCTCATGATGCTGGTGCATTTTACCGTTATGACAGGTACAGCAAGACTTTTATTTATGAGGGTCAAGAGACCCGGAAGGGTATCTTTCAAAAACCTATATTTCCGGAACGAGTATTCACTTCTGCTGGTTCACATCCGGTTCTCTTCAGTGCTAAAGGATCACATGGACTTTGGACAGCACCTGGGAAACATAAATTTGTTAGGATTCCCAGACTTTATGATGAAAGTGGTTTTGGCACTGCCTGGCCCACGTGGCAAAATGTTGAAGTGCTTCATGCTGAAGACAGAAATCCGTTACCGGGATGGATGACATTTCGTGGCAAATGGGGTAATCCGAAAAGTAATTGTCATCCACTTGCTAAATTGGGTTTTAATATCTGTGAATTCGTTGACGGACCTACTGGGATTCCAATGAAGAAAATGAATTTTCAGTGCTAGATGACGTGATTCATTTTAAAATTTTATGTACAAATATTGTAAATAAAATAATGAGCCATTTGGGTTATTCATTTTCATTATGATACTTCTTTATTAGCTGGAATCCAGAAACGTTATAGCTTACATAGTTGATAACATTCTAGCAATCTCGCATCAGTGATAAACAATGGCAGATCGCAATTCGAATTTCGAATGCGATCGATGTAAAACGATAATAAAATACATTTTCGTCACTATGAATAAAGGTGCAATGATTTCACAATACATTACACAGGCCTCGCGTGATAGGCAACACAAATAATTAAATGTCATGAGACATGGAACACTTGATAGAATATAGTTTAATGCGTGCCATTTTTTAATTTAAATATGCTAGGAACTATAAGGCTAGTGGTGACCAGAATTGCTTAATATTTTCATTCTCAGTCGTAGCTAACAAGATAAGATTGGCGAATCACAAATCGTTTTTCAAATTTTTGTTCGTTAACAGATTATGCACGTCTCATTAGAACTATTGTTTGTTGCAAATAATTGCAATTTCATGCAGGGTTGTACTCCAACCAGATTATTAACCATTTTCTTAGATTCGGAGTACTATTTTCGACGTTTTTTTCAGGATAACTTTCAGAAATTTGCATCCTCTTCAAAAATGATATTCTCTTCAGGGCTTCTGGCGGTTTTCCATGCTAAGAGACATCCTCAGTCTGGTCCTAATTACCTGCAAAAAGGAATCTCAATTCTTATGGATAGATTTCAAGAGTTAACTGATTTGAAATCTACTCCGAGACCTCATCATCATCGTCATCGTCATCATCATCATCGTCGTCGTCGTCGTCGTCATCTTCATGATCATTCTCCACTGCGATACTGCGAATACCGTTTCGCAGTAATGGGGTTCCTTTATCTTTGCCCAAGACACGCGCGTTTAAAAGTATTTTAAGCGGCAAACCAGATTTACAACACATTACTTGGACCTCCTCCTTTAGGATTTTCTCCTTGTACGCCAGCAGTTCAATCTTCAATCTATCAGACAGCTTTTAGTATTATCATGGGATAATTAAATTTGATTGCAGATTAAATTCAATTTGACAAATTAGATATACATTATATAAATATTAAATATATCTGCATCAAGTTATCAGTGTATGCAGTTTTAGTATTCCATCTTATGTAGATTTAGGGTACTTTACCTGAGACCATCCTTTTCCTGAGCAAAATCAATTATGCGGCAATTTAGATTAGGACTTTCCACAATCATTGCAGGTGCTATAATATTACCTCCACTATGAATACATAAATTCCAGGGTATAGAAAATTCTATGAGGTACCTAAGAAATATACAGAAATTAAAAAACCATATATAAAATACAGAAAGTTATGTTATGTTATTTTTACCTGTGATGAAGTTGAAGGAATCCAAGATGAACATCAATATGTCCATGTCTTTGTGGCTGTATCATGATATTGTTATCTTTACCAAAGCCACTCCCACCACTGAAGTGTACATGATGTTCTATAATAAAAATTGAATAAACTTAAAACCTATCCTAATAGACACTTCTAAATAAATTATGGATAACTTTATAAATCGACTAATGTCTCTTGAACTTCCAGATAAATCAGACCTTCTAAAACGATTACTATCATTGTTACAAACCTAATGCAACACAATACTCTGATAATTCATATTGCAACTGTAAAATACACCTATTATTACCCTAACCTATCCTTTGAAGCCCTTTGTGTAATATAACCACTCAAATTTTGCAACCATTCAACTATGCAATTATTTAAATATAACAAAATAGTTTTTACATTCCGGCAAAAATATTATGCGTTCTTTCAAAATATTCAATAAAAATAAGAATTACTCGTGATCGTCCTCTTTCAAATATGTATGTCAGCTTTTATTATTTTTACCGTATAAAACTGTATTAATTTCTAAACGAAGAGACATGTTGTCATATGGAGCATGTTGCTTTCTTGATAAAAAGTCGATGAAAAATATTCATTGCTCTCTGTTCTATATAATCCACTCACCTTTATCTCCCATAGTCTTCAAATATCAATAGATCATGTACGCTCATGTTACGTGAAATTTCACCAATATTCCATACCAGTTGTATACATTTCCTTTTTATTCCTTGTGGCCTTATCTATCCTTAAACGAAGACAAATATCAGTATGTATAACGCCAAACTACTGAATCTTTTGATGGTTCTACCATAAAAGTACGAAAAAGTTGAGCAGTTTCGTAAATTTCCCGTTTGAGTCAGCAGCGTACAGTATACCTTATTGACGCCATCTTGTCTTGTCGTGCCCTATACATATTTTAGACAATTTTCAAACAGCATTTCAGAACAGTTATTTATATTTCGCTCAACATGAATGACAATAAAGAAAACAAAAAGAGAGTGACAAAGAGAATTCACATAGAAAGCACTATTAATTATTCAACAGTATACAAGAAAACGTAGTTCATGTCTCGTAACATTGAAGAAGGCCACAAATTTTTAACAATCCATAACCGTATGTTATTTCATTCGAACTTTGTAAATCTAAATAAATACCTATTTGCATATCCAGTTCAAAGAAGCCAATGAACCTTAAAGTCGCTTACAGTTTTAACTCATTATAACGGATGATTATCTGCTAAAATTATATATGTATATTCGGTTAACTATCCGAAATGCAACTCCTGAAACGGTTTTAATATAGAAATCAAATAGTCGCACTAAGTTCAGGTAGTGCGTTTGGGTTGAATAACCCAGTATATAAATATCTTTAATTTGATTCTGTTTTGCATTGATGTTGTTATAAATTTATTTAATCGGATACTAAAGGATATATATATACATATATATTCATGATTTTATTAATCGAAAATTCACATTATGCCGTCCGACTGGATTCTGATATTTTTACTTCTTTTTTCTTCTTATTATAGAAATGCTTCTTCTTCTTGAAAAACTAATCCAGATGATAACACCTTGTATACCTGAAATGTAAATTGGAGTATCACATGTGTCGCTACATAGTAATCTTGTCATTAATCCGGTGAGCTCATTTACCGTGAAACATTTATAAAGCAGTTCGGCCGTCTCACATATATTCTTCGATACTATAGGAAAGGAAACAAGTTGCCTATATTTTTATCTCTAGAAGTAAAATTGCTAAGAATCATCCATGCTGTACTTACCCTCATTCTGGCAATTATCAATAGCATTATAGGCCTCCTCTTTTGATACACGAGAATCAATTATATTAACGGCTTTCATTTTATTAAACGTCCCGTTAGCATTTAGCTGCACAATGATTATATATATATAATGTGATTATTTTTATTGATTTATATAATAGATTATTTTCCAAAATTGAAAATTCTTTCATATTGTTTTAATACTTACAATTCCTTCTCTTTTTAAAATACAAGCACCGAAACACGATCTCAATTCTTTTTTCTCGTCCGTCTTTTCGATGTTCATAAGTGTGCCTGAATTTTAATAAAATTAATACAATTATTTTACATGGAATTGCCTCTCAATAATAAATATGGCTCATACATATATCAATAATAAATCCTTGAGATATACTTACTATCAGTTAGGTTCAATTCCGTTTTACAGGGCTCCAAATGTTTCTGTATTATCGTAGGTATTTTCAATCCCAAAGTCAAACAAGTTGCCTAAGATATAAAGTACAGAGTGTAATTAATAAGTGCTTTGTTCAATTAATTGATAAATAAAATTTTTAGGTCACACAAAGCTTTGATCGGATCACACTCACGTAAATCATCAAAAGTAGACAGAACGGTAATAACTGGACCCTCATTTTGATGAGCAATGTTGAACTTCGGACAGAAAATCACATTTTATATGCAAATTGGCGCCAACTCGACTTTCGACAATTGGGGTATAATACTAATTTACTTTTTTTACACATATTTTTTATCTATTTTTCTTTTTTCTACGACTCATGCTAATGATGCCAATTTGAAAAGTGTTATTATTATTCAGAACAATTCATTACAACTGTACAATGCCTAATGTGACTTTTTATTATTAACTGTTTTTATAACTATAAAATGCACAATGGTATAATATTTTTGATTGTCAAATTAGATAATATTTTTTATTCTTTATTTTTTAATATAATTAGTCCACAACTTCATCGTTTCTATTCGCTCTATAAGCTTTTGTCTACGAAACATTTATTGGCAACTTCATCTATTTTCGTCAACTGATCTGCATTTAGCGGTTCATCAGAATTGAATCGATATGATAAAATCAAAGAGAACTAAAACTGCCAAAATATAATAATGAAGTATCAAATGATTAATAAAATTACAAACAAATTTAAATTCCATTTATGAGAGACAGAAATTTGTTAGCAAAGAAACACTGACTCAAAACGTTGCATGATGTTTGATTAAAAAAAAAAAAAGAAGAAAATTAGAAACACTGCCTTTTGGTTCTGTATTGTTTAACCATATACATATATCCCAGTCATCATTTTTACATAGTATTATCCAGTTGGTGTTACTATAATTTGTGGAAAAATACAGAATGGTTAGTTGAGTCAGCATCATAGTCATTGAATGTAAAATTCGCATCCTCCCATTATATCCTGGTTTATCAAAATCATAGGAAATTCGTTAATACTATACTAACCAAGTGAGTTTTTTTCAGATTGACGATAGTAATGGCTTGTCATTTAATCAATGACTCTCCGCCACGTGATTGACACATTCATTGTCAAATAATAAATAATAAGGGACTGCCTGGCAAAGGCCTAGACATTTTAGTAAGTACTACTAATCAGTTAAATCCGGTGTCCTGAAGGGGTCTGTTCTAAGGTTCAGTGAAGGGAACAAAATTAAGGAGAATGCTGAATCGCGTCATACAGAATGATGTAAACAAATTATTACTTTTCAATGGTAACGTTGAAAGGTCATGGTCAGTACAATTTTATTTGAAATACAGTAAGACAAATATATATATATATGTATATTTTTTATTTTATTATAGAATCATCATAAGGCGTAAGATGCCTTACGACATTGTGGATGTACCCATCATTTAGTTCCGCCAGAATCAATGATAATTGCTTGATGATAACCACTATTAACTATCATCTGCTCACTTTGTATTTGTCTTTTTTCTTTTCTCACTTATTTCCTGGGAATATAAGATTCTAATTCTTTGCCACCAGAATCATATATTGATTTCCTGGAACAAATAATCTTTTATTTCTTCAGAATTGTTATCCATAATTTTTTTATGCATTTTTGATATTTATAACATATTTAAATTACGTGCAATATACGATCAGAGTTCATCTTTTGTTATACTTTCATCGATTCAATATTCATTTCAATTATGGGTAAAAAATAACTTAATAACATGTTTAAAAATTGAATTGCGCAATAGACACATCTTTAATTACCAAGTACATATATATCTTGAAATTTTGTTACACGTTCAAACATATAATTGGCTGTCACGTAATATTTCTAGGAATCACTCGTAATCGTCACGGAAGTAATAAAAATTACTGTACTACGATTTACTTGCGTAACGAATAAAGATTACAATGTGCAAAATATAAAAAGTCAAATTTATGTATTATATCTGTACTATACGAAATTTATTACGAATAAAAATGCCACGTCGAGAAATACATTTACTAAATCGGGTTCAAAGTCCAAAATTCATAAATGTTCATAATAAACAATAACCGGAGGGGCTATTACGACCAGTTCTAACTGTAATTATTCACGTAAATAAACTGGCTAGACTTGCCTTTCAGACGCTAATAAGGAGCAACTTTGCGTCTCGATGGTCATCAGCCGCGTGTAGAGTTGGTAGGAGACTTTTTATCTGTATTGGTCGACTGCCTCTTCACGTATGTAATCCCTAACGCTAATGTAGATGGTAACGTATAAAAGGACAAGGAGTGACAGAAGCAGCATTCAGTAACAGTTTAAACGGACCACTTGCTTGCTTGTCAGCTATTTTATTGTTGCCAATATGAAGACCTTCCTGACTGTAGTTGCTTTGTGCATTGCTGGTACTTTGGTAAGTTTGAGGATAATTAAGTATTACTTGGCTTAGATAAGTTTATGGATAAGATGAAATTTTTTAATAAAATTCTTTTAATATTGTAGGCTGCACTTTCCGAAGAACAAATGACCAAGTTGAAGACCTATAAAGAATCCTGTATTGAGGAAACTGGCGTTGATCCTGGTGAGAGAATGTTCAATAATTTTGTGACAATAAGATTTTTCCATAAGAATGGTAATCAATGAAATTGGCATTATTTACTTTAGCTGTTATCGAGGCTGCCAAGAAGGGTACCTACACCGATGGTGATGAAAAATTAGCATGTTTCTCTGCTTGCTTCTTGAAGAAAGTTGGAGTTGTAAGTTGTGAGCCCTGATAGTCGATTTTTCGTGAATTTTAAGAAAGTTTGAAATTTAGTTTTAATCTTTTGCCTTCGTCGTTTCTGTTGTTTTTAGATGGATCCCGATGGTAAAATCAACGAAGAAGTGATTCGTTCAAAAATTCCTTCCAGTATCGCGAAGGAGCAGGTAGATGACATCATGAATAATTGCAAGGCACTCAGTAAGTAATTTTGAGACTGATTTATTAAGAACCCTTTTTGGATGATCTAGACAATTTTTGTGTTAATTCATTGATTTACTTTGTTACAGCTGGTGCTAACGCTTGCGAAACTGCAGGAAAAGTCCTAAAGTGCTATCTCGACCAGAAACATGTTCCTCTTCTTATGAATTAATTTGTATGGAAGTTTCTAATTGATTGACATATGTATTTCCATCCATAACTGGATTTCTGAAGTCTTGTGTATACGTAAATTTAAAAATAAAAAATTTATGCCTATAGTATAGTACATCTGAATGTGTGATGTTATGTGAATAACGAGAACCCCTGAAATCTATCTATCCTTCGTACTTCTATGGCTATAATGTGGCTGTCACTAGGAAGTGTTCATACAGTTGGAACAAGTTGGATATAGAAGACAGTGGCCAACATGGCTTCGAAGGAAACTAACCTTTCTGCGTTATACGCAGAATTAAATAAATTGGGACAAAATGGAGAGTACGAAAGAGCCTTGAAGACCGCAAATAGAAGTATGTTTTTTATATAGATGTCTCTAAAAATTTATTTTAAACGCCCAATTTCAATTTTACTTGTTTTGAGTTCTATTCATTAGAGATCTCCACGTTCATATTTTTTTTTTTTAGTATTGTGAAAGAAAATTTTTAATTCTAATTAAATATTAAGGCAATACTGCAAAATAACTTGAAATGGTTTGATTCCAAATCACAACGAATATATTTTTAAATAACATAATTCTTGAAATTCAGATATTATGATTTGCAGTAAAACTTTGATATGCCCTACTTTTCCTATCTAAATACTTTCCTTATGTTCAGTTTTAGGTATTTCTCAGGACGAAGAAGCAGCTTTCCATTGTAAAATTATTTGTCTTATCCAATTGTCCAAGTTCAATGATGCACTGCAATTCATTGTCAAGAACCCCAAATTGTCTGCGTAAGAATTAAACAAATATGATATATATATATATATAAATTTTTCTAGTACCATATTGTCTTATTAATTTGTATATCAGAAACTTGGAGTTTGAAAAGGCATACTGTTTATACCGTTTAAACCAAGTGCCGGAGGCTCTAAAGGTGGTTGAAAGTGTACAGAATCCATCTCTAAAACTTAAGGAATTAAAAGCACAGATTCTGTACAGACTTGAAAAGTATGAAGATTGCTTCTCAGTGTACCGTGACATTATTAAAAACACGCATGATGACTACGAAGATGAAAGAGAAACTAATTTGGCTGCTGTTCTGGTCAACTTGGCCATCGAAGGCTCAGTAATTACAGTTCTTTATAAATACCTTAAACTAAGCTATAAAAATATCAATAATATCTTTTTGTCACAGGATTTGGAGGTTCCAACCCTAAGAGAAACTACATACGAGTTGACTTACAATGCTGCATGCCAGCTAGTTGCTCATGGTAGCAACGGTGATAGAGCCATCCTAGCAGAGGCTGAGAAAAAATTAAGAACTGCTGAGAAAATGTGTCGTGAAGCTCTCGAAGAAGATGGAGTAACAGAGGAAGAAATAGAAGATGAAGTTGGCATCATAAAAGTCCAACTAGGCTACTGTTTACAAATGCAGGGTCGCGAAAAGGAAGCTCAAACTTTATATGCTGCAGCTCTCAAAGCCAAACCAGATGATATTGCTCTGGTTGCAGTAGCTAGTAACAATTTGGTTACTCTGAACAAGGACCAAAATGTTTTCGACAGTAAAAAGCGGATGAAGAGTGCTACTCATGAAGGATTGGAGCACAAGCTAACATCGAGGCAAAGAAGAAGCATTGCTTATAATCAATGCTTACTAGCAATGTACACCAATCAGGGTGAACATTGTCAGCAACTGTGCAACAAACTCGCGTCCCAGCATCCGGAGTTAACAGCGGATGTTACTCTGGTGAAGGCCGTTCAGTTGAGTAAGGAAGGCAAAGCAAAGGAAGCTGCAAAATTACTGAGTGCTCACGCAGTCGGGGATAAGCAGCTACCGTTGAAGTTAGCGTGCGTGCAACTACTGCTGAGTCAGGATGAGAGAAAAGAAGCAGTAAAAATTTTAGAAAATCTTAACGAAAGGGAGAGATCACTTCCTGGAATAGTTAGTGCCCTTGTAACTCTTCTTCTGGCAGATAATAATCGCGATAAGGCTTCAGCCGTGCTGAAGGAAGCTGTAAATTATTACAAAAAGAATAAGGTACGTGTGAATCATTTAAATTATAAACTTGAATAATACATTCTTCATCGACTCTTCAGGAAAATACAGGCAACCTGGGAACATTATGGCGCCAAGCGGCTGACTTCCATCTTCGTGGAGGTGAAGTCAGTGCAGCAGCTGCTAGTTTAGAAGAATTACTCGCCGCATCTCCAACTGATACTAAAACCTTAGCGCAGTTGGTAATAGCATACGCCCAGTTTGATCCTGCCAGAGCACAGCTTTTGTCAAAACGTCTACCGCCTTTACATCACCTAGCGGAAACGACAGATGTCGACGCTCTGGAAAGTAGCAATTGGGTAATCGGTACCAAGGTGGTAAAACGTAAAGTGGAACCATCTCCTGGGTAAGCATTAATTATTACCGAAAATATCAAATCTCAATTCCAATTCTGATGTGCTTAATTATCAAATTTCTTTTGTTGATCCTCAGAAAACCCATAGCTGATCTGACGCAGAAGAAGAATAAGAAGCGCAAACGCAAGGGACAGCTACCAAAGAACTACGATCCTAATGTTCCTCCTGATCCTGAAAGATGGTTACCAAGACACGAAAGAAGTGGTTTCAGAAAGAAACGGGATCGTAGGAATAGGGATGCTGCCATGAAAGGAACTCAGGGTGCTGCAGCTGGAGCTAGCGACCTTTAGTAAGTTTGGATATTAAATATTCTTTTTATTAATTAACTCATTCAAGAGAATACGCATTCCTTACACGAAATTTTGTCCATTCAGTGACATCACGAAGATGCCAGCAAACGCCAAGCCATCTCCGAATCCTCGACACAGTCCGGCAGTGGAATCATCAGGACCAAGACAACAACAGAGGAAAGTTCAGCAAAAGAAGAAAAAGAAAGGTGGCAAGTGGTAAAAGAAAGTCAAAAACAGTATAACCATCGAAAAAAAAAATTCAGTGTTTCCTCTCAGGAAAAAGTAATAGAAAGTCGTTTTCACTGTGAGTGAAAAATTTTTAATGCATTTTTTTACTTTCTACCAAAACCTGTAAATACGCAACTCAATCACCTGATGCAAATTCACCGAATTTAAAACTGCGTATCTTTATCATGCCACCCATGTATTTTCAAATGACATTTCCGAGAGTTACCTGAAAACGAATTGTAATGGGTATATGAAATATAGAGAATTCAAAAGAAACGATATGTGCGCAGTACATAAAATATCTTTATTAGTCATTCCGACAAATGCCTTTTTTTTTCTTTAGCTCATTACATATTGCAACGTAACATTGAATATAGGTAACATGCCTCCTGCGTAATGACTAGGGCTTGGCGATACACACTTTTATTCCCAATTGGTAACAATTGTATATAAAAATACAATCTGCATTGAGGTTTCACGTTAAATCACTAGTATGTATACAACACTTCATCAATTGATTGTGCGTCAGGTCTTAACAATTACGTAAACATATATAATAATAGATATTGTGGCACAACATTCGTGTTAATTTGTGTTTGCATCGACCTACGCTACACGATCTTTTTATCATCCCTTAAACGTCCCACACGAAGATAAACAAAAGCGACGATAATGCCAAGAGAATAGACGCTTCTCTTTATTTTTCTGCATAGTTTCACTTGCAACAGTTAATTTAAGATCCGATTTCGTTCTTTGCGCTTTCCTTCGTGAAAGCATCAACAAGTAAAAAGTTTTGAACAAATCCCTCTTATTCTCACTTATCTTATTGTCTCGTATTAGAAATTGCACGATAACAAAACTGTTCCTGTCTATTACACATAGGCGCAATGACCCTCTGCACAGATACAAAATGACGCAACGCAAAACGTATAAATATCATTACAAAAGCTACTGTCATAGATAATTCAAATTTTGAGGTTAAAATAATTACTATAATTTCTCAGATATCCTGAAAATTATGATACAAGTAGTACAAAATAAATGATCACGTTCGAAGTGGGCGTGGATATAATTCTTTACGTTGCGTCGTATGATATGCACGTGAATGAATATCTTGAATCACCTTAAATCTATAGAGTCGTATCAATCGTGTCGTACGAAATCGTCCTACGCTCCGAGAGTAATAGGACACGAGCGCGCGTTCGCAATTTCAATGGAAATTCGGGAACGTCGTTGAATCACAATTGTCTTTGTTTTCCGATGCCGCGTTCATCAATAGCCATGAAAACTCACGTATACACCCAAAACCCATTTACCAGTGGTATAATCATTAGCTGAACATACAATATATATTTATTCAACAAATAGTGTATTTGTTCAGGAACGAGTATTAGGAAAGAAAAGAAAAAAAGTAAAAGGCTAGATGAGCGAAACACGGATGGACACGCTTTGTAAATGCGTTATCCAGGAGTCTTTTCGATTTAACATAATTTACTTTAAGGTACCGGTGCTACTTGTCTGCTATCACGCCTTCCCAGGCATCTTCTCGTTGTTTTTTAGCGAGTCTTCGTTTTTCTAAAGGAAAGAAAAATAGAAAACGTAGAAATCACGAGAATAACCTTTCATTGATTCTCTCTCTGTATTTCTTTTTGATATTCTAAATAAGAATCTCACCCTTTGCCTCTTGTAATACGATCTTCTCTCGTTCCCGTTCCTCACGAGCTGTTGCCAATCTGACACCAAGTGCACCAGTAACCAGTCTCCTGGCTATGGCTGCACAAGTCTCTGGACGTGTTCTGTATGGCTGCAGAAATTCTGCGCTTCTTCTAGCTTTCGTTTTACTTAAGGCGGTGGCTTCGCTGAGAGAACGTGTCTTCACGAAAGGATGATCTGACGCCAAGACTTCAGCAGCTAATAAAAACATTAGAAATATTCAATTTATTATTAGTGCATGTAGCAAGTATACAATGTAAATATGTGGGTTACGTTTATGTACAGCCCAGGAATTGCGTAATGTAGGTCGGTTCTGATTAGCGATAGAAAGTACGAGGTAGAAACTTCCTATGAACACATATGTATATGCACTTGTGGACTGCACTTCGATACCCAGTCTGTAATTAATTTATTAAGTAACTGGAATGGCTACTTGTTCATTCGTTTATCATAGATAAGCTCATATGCAATTTCATCGCATTTTGCGTATGTACTAGATTGATGAGGAATTTATACTATCTGGATAATTACACTTATACACCACTGAGGATGAATATTACTTTCACAAAGATTCTAGACAGGCAATTACTACTTTGTAATTTAATTACTGTAAGTAATAGATACTACGATTTAACATTAATGGAAAACAAAGCTAGATACAATGAGTTGTTTGGAGTATCAATAATTTTCTTTAGTCCTTGAAAAAAAATTTCATTTATCATCAATTGATTGACTTCTCGGTTGCAGAACCATTATAAAGGTTTGATGGACTATTAAATTCTTGAGTCCTTTTTTATTGTAATGATCGCTTCATTACATCTCGACACCTGAGACTACTTGATGGAAAGTTTTCCACAGGTAAACGACACGCAATCATGACTTAAGAAAGGAGAAATCACCTTCGATTTTTAAATCTTCCTAGAGAAATGAGGAAGTCCAAAGATTGCTATCTCGGGCAGTGCACTGTTTTACAGCATGCAACAGTAACATGGCACTTTTCGTGATTAGTTACTGTAGAATGTGAGTCAGGTAATTGTTGCTAGATAGGTTCCGTAAGGAGATAGAATTAAAATTAAATGTCTATATATTTTTTTAAACTTCTAGTCTGAAAGAATTAGATGTATAATCGTAGGGAGGAATGTTATACTGTTATAAGCACTATACCTGACCCTTAGCAAGATTGTCTGATGTAATAATGGTCGCCCTCCCTGTACAGTTCTTTACTTTCACTTTCTGGCCGTAACACAATCTCTACCTTACCAACATTGCATAACAGAATCGATAGCTGGGAAAATAGGTGCGCTAGTTTCTTGAATTAATTATCCTAGATTGGAACTCACCGATAAGAGGACTGCTGAAGACACCAAGACAATGAGTATCATCCACCCACTTCAATTCAAAGCCACCATTCTTGAACGGACTGAATACTGCTGCCAAGTCACTGGTTTTGAAGTCCGATGGAAAATTATATATTTCCACAACATGGGCAAATTCATCATTCGATACTTCTACAGGTCTAGTATATGGTTTATAGTCATTTTTTGGCTGCTCTATACTGACTTCACCAACGGCTGAGGTTAGCTGTCCACAGGACACAAGAAATATTTAAGTAGATCGATAAAGAAATAATAACTAGTTTGCTCAATTATGTCATGATACTCACTTCTTCGATGAGAGTTGGATCTAGACATTCTCCATTGTCATCGAAAAGACTATCCCAATCGCATTCGTCACGATTTACCTTGAGTGGCGGTGATGGCGGCGGTGCAGGTTTACTCTTAGGCCTTTCTACCTTTTTAACTTTTTTCTCGGCTGATAATACTGGCACTACGGCAGGTGTTTCTTCTCTTACGACCTCGGTTTTACGCTCGTTCTCAGAAATTATAAGAACGTCGGATACAACGTTTTGTCTCACTATACGTCGGTTTTT
>JARPRH010000859.1:39042-54310 GCA_031763665.1 Calameuta haemorrhoidalis
GAATTTCATAACTGATGGCTCCGACGAGTTACGTTCCAGTGAAAGGTTCAGCATTCTTGAATCTTTCCAATTCCTGTTTCACTTTCCAATAAATATAGGAAAAACTTTTACCATTCGTTTCAAATACTTTGCGAGGAGTTATTTATAACGTTAATTAAAATGACAATTTCACGTTTTAAAAGGACGACTTCTCTTTTTCTAATCTTGTTTTAATCGCTTTCAAGTCAAATCGATTGAATCAGTGTAATTTAATTGTCTCAGGAAAAAATGTTATTAGTGCATTCTATAGTCTGCACAAATATTTTTGACAGGGTTTTTACTGTACAAAACATATTTATTCAATAATTTATAGCGATACATACACAGTGTACAACGTACAAGCCATAGTATCCTCGTATGCTGCTAATTTGCGAATTGGTATTTCCCCTTTTCCCAATTTAATATTTTTCACTATTTTACTCTCGCGAATTCTCAAATATTATGTACAATCACACGCTTCCTTTAACATTGGATAAAACAGGTTCATTTACTACAAGCGACAAACTTTTACTGGCAATTTCACTCGGAGTGTCACTATCAAACTACGATCACTTAGAAAACGAGTATTTCACGAACACAATCTCTCGTCATTTAATTATTTCTGTTCTTTTATTTATTTAGAAAATATTTTTCCTACTAAATTCAAATCCGCATCCGGAGTAACGTAGACGAGTGAAATTTCACAGTAAGAACACAATACGTACGGCGCATAAACATATAAAGGTAAAAAGTCACAACGTCCAGGCCTAGTTCTGTTATTTCAAATCGTTAATCTAATTCAAAGCGGTATTATATTTTGAAGTTTTCTGTCAAAAATATTCTATATACACTCGGATAGATTATAAGAAAACTCGCGTTTATTGCGACTCCCATCCCCTAGTGAGACGAGATACGGTATATTGTTTTTAATTTTCTCTTTTTTGCTTTTCTTCGTTTATTACTGTCTTTTTTTATTATCTTACTTTTGTTTTCAAAACAGATTAATCGAGTTCTATATTTGTTATGTACTAAAATTTCTCAAAATAAAAAGTAAAGCCATTCGCGTGGTTCCTAAGGATAAATGCATTATTATACTTTTCTTCGGTATCTGGAAACTACCGACGGTCTCTTAATACTTCCCTGCACCAGCCACATTTACAGGTTTTTCCCCCTTTCTTATCTTTTTTTATTTAACAGAATCGTCATTTATCTTTGTCTTTGTAATTAAAAACTTACAACCGTAAGTAAGTAAAATTGAATTGACCTAATCAATGCCAAGCTATCATAATCCAAGAATGGATTTTTATAACTATCTTGGATAAAGTGAGTTTTATCGCTGAGCAACAAATTCTTAGGAGAAATTACGGAAAATGGCTAAATTTGGCTAAAATGTACTATAAAATACGTTTGCCGTTTTGATATAATTGGGAAGAGTTTCAATATTCGGATCATTGAAGTTCTTATTATGGCCCAGGCTGTCCTTTCTCGTGCATTAAAATACTCCAATGACACTTTTTCGTGTAATCATCTCGCTAAAAGTCATTCGTCATTTTTCGTCTTCAATTACACTTATTTCGCGAGATTAGCATTGCTAGCTAGAATTAGCGGGAGCACGATATATAGGAGTACCACAGAATTAAGTACCATAAGTACAAGAAGGTCACAGGTGAATAGAACCAGAGAGGAATAAAATAGCGCATTTTTTTTTTCTCGACCCTATTGTTAATCCTATATGTGGAAGGATTAGCCTTAAATGTCTATACGTGGTCTGTATTGTAACCTTAAAGGTGGGTCCCGGAACCTCCATCTTGTCACATACACAAATTTTAATGTGTGGTCCTTACCTAACAATTCATCGTTGCATAAAATATCGATCTGGGAAACAAAAATATATACATTTGTAAAATTATTATTGTCATTAGGTCATTACATTTTGATAATGTTTAATCATTTTACGCAATACTCACGTCTCGATATTTCTCCATGCCATTCAGGACCTTTTTGGCTATAAACTTTTTCAGATGAGTAATAGTAGCTTGAGCAGAACATCTAATGAATCTGCGTTTCAGCGTTTTCAAACTTGCGTTTATACATTCCAGACACACATTGACCTATAAGGAATATATTTCATTACAAAATGATGTTGTAATATAAGTGTATTATTGATGATATTGTATTTAAGAACTGAAAATTAACCTGTTCATCTGCCCGATGATAATCTGATTCTGCATGTGCATCTGCCGCTGCCTTTTCTTCTTCTACCTCCCCAGCATTTGGTAAAACATCTTTAGGACAAGGCAAACCATGTGCTCTATAAAATTCTCTTTCTCTTTTGATTTCATCTGAAACAATATATTGGTTAGGAAATTTATATTGGTGTTGTTATTGATAAAATCATGACGTTCTTACTTTCTTGAAGATCAGGAACCAGTTTGTAGACAATATCTTGCATAGTTCTGTCGAAACTGATATACTGTAAGGGATGAGACTGGTGTATAACTATTTGGCATGTTGGACACGTATGTTTTTCTTCTAGGTGCTTCACCAAACAACTTTTGCAAAATGTATGTAGGCACTCCGTCACTGTGGTTGCATCTATTAGGTATCCCCGACATATTTTACATGTTATATGGCTATTTAAGGTCTTCAATTTTATCCTTCTCTCCATGGCACCAGTAAGCACCATTTAAATCGATAGGTGTCACCCCCTGAAAATGAATAACTAAAGATATCCAGTCATTGCATAATAAATGTTTAAAAAATTTAGAATATAAGGAAAATAAAAGAAATACCAAAAAAAAGACAAACGACAACATAACCCTTAATCAATTTCAATTGCAGGGTCCGGAGTCAAAGCCAAAAAGCAGTTGTCTTGCTACTCCTGTCACAATCATCATCATTGATATAAAAAAGATCACGAGAAAGAACAGTAGAAAAAATTAACATTATTATCTCAGCCCAAAGATTGAATCTCCCTAATTATATATTAATATGTGAATCCTTACTCAAATTAATTAGCTAAATAAGATTGATGAAAAAGTGGGTTAGCGAATTCTAACCTTAATATGGAACGTAAGTCGATATGACTTTCACAAGATGGTCTCGTTGTACAAATTCGAGTAATCATTCCCCATTCGGTCCAGCATTTTCCTTCGTTGAACGGCACTATGGTTGGTGATAAAAAAGAACAAAAGGTTCCACTAAAAATCTGGTAAAAACAACTTATTGTAAATGTGGCTGATGACAACAAAACGGATTGACAGTGGCGCAACGTAGTGGCAAAATTGGAAAACTCTAAGGGACTGACATTAAATCCCATCGTATCAATCATGGCTTAACGGCCTCATTATATACTTATGTCTGATAATTTATTTCAATTAGTCTGATCGCGACGCGTCTCACTTCGACTTAAGTATACAGGTGATGGCTCCAGCAACTCTTGAGTTGTGAATTATCTTAAAACAAGTTTAATGACAGTTACAACATGCGCGTGTATCGTAATAAATTATTATGAAATTGACTTGGAACTTGAGAGATATGCGTTAAGTGGTAACGCACCTTTGAGGTCCGTAATTTATATACAACTTACCGGAAAAACACTTTATTGAACATTTGATCGAAACTGGTCGCTACTGTTTTCGGTAAAATTGATGCTATAAAATATCAAATCGAAAATATATTGAAAGTATTATCCCTTTTTCGCAATGCCGATTGGTTCTACGTTCTTGCCAATCAACGGATCTGATATTTCCACTATTTTATTGCTATGAAATGTAATGGATTGTCGATGTATTTAGAATATACTATATAAATAAAGATAAATTCCACTCGGGTGGCCACCAGTGATATCACCTAATGGTCAATAACTCTAAAGTAATACTCAAAAGAAAGAGTGGAAATCCTCCAGTGGAAAATATAAAGACAAGTAAGACTGATACAAAAGGTTCAAATTTCAATAGAGTACAGATTCGATTTATTGGAGTTGAAACTCTCACGTTACAATTGGTTTACACAGAGTATACACATTATACTTTCTATGTATTTTAGGTAAATGCTGATTTACTGGCTACCTGTAGGTGCTGAGTAACGATAATTTTTCTTTAAATAATAAACAAAGTCGTTACTATATGTACAATCATCACGCTCCTATCGCTATGCTACTATTATCCATACGTATTTATTATGTTACATACATCTACGGTTGTATTTTTACAAGTGCAGGTTGCCCTTTGTTATCGTAAATTTAAGATGGACGTTGGTCCTTCCGTTCTACAATACCTGCTAGGGTAAATGTAAAAAAAAAGAATAGAGTTCTCAAGAAGAATTCTCGAAACGTTAATTTTTACAAAGAATAAATTATCTAAAAACTATATATTTTCTCTACGTGTCGCACTCTCTGTACATTTTGAATGCTCTCTAAATGCTCCGGGACACTTTATCTCGGGTATCCTGGAAAAAAACACGCCGAAAAAATTTTTGCTTTATTTTTATTTTCCCTCAGGGAAAAGTCACCTGAATGAAAATTGTCCCGAAAACTTCACGATTCCACATAACATTTGGATAAATTGATAAAAGGCACTTCTACGCTATAGGACTTCGCAATTACATTCTTCATCCACAAAAGTTCTTTGTCTCCTTCGTCACTGTAATGAAGCCCTCGCGATACTCGTAAGCTATAAACATTACGCACGTAGAAACATTAAGACGAAACGCTACGCTCTATCATACAAAAAAAAAAAGGAAAAGGAAAAAAAAGAAAAAAAAATGCAGAATTTCATAAATTGACTAGTTACAAACACAATATCATGCCGCCACTTTGTATCAAACATATAAAAATCCATCGTGGAGATATTAGTGTTTATCAAGATGTCCAACCTACCGATCGTCATAAACAATATGACGGATCATGCGCACCACCGATTGGCCAAATAAATTCATTTCCATGAACGCATCGACAAGGAGATTTCCACGATACGTAGGCACTGTGGTTAATGGCACAATTCTTTAAGACTCAAATGAAGATATAGATAGATTGTATAAAAAATATCCTTTTTGGATTTCTAGTCGATTAATCCTTTATCTTGCTTCGTTCCAACGTTCATACTCTTGCCTATTCCTGCCCGTCATAATTTTCTTCGTTTTCTCTTCTCACATCTCATTACTTTTTGTGGCTTCTTATACTCTACAAAATACGCGCTACTGTTCAATACTGATTTGTATTATGTATTTGGCGTGTTCGCTTTATCAGTCGGTTATCATCTCCAACGTACTCGCACGTACACGCTGCCGGAAATCCTTTCCAGACATCTCACACGCGTCCTTATATCATAACCGCGTTAAATCCGTCTTGATACTTCAGTACATAGGGATTCGATTTTCTATTCTTTCTTTCGTCTCTCAACTCAAAGTTCATATAAAATCAAGGACTTTATCGGTCCCATATGTTAATCTTCTTTTTCACAACAAGTAAGGGAATTTCTCTTCGCCATTTTCGTCGTCGTCTTCAGCTTCGCTTGACTCCTGACTTGACGGTGGTGTATCTAGCTGCGGCAAACCAAGATCTAAATATTCCTATAAATAAAAAAGAACGACATTTTTGTATGTTACTTATAATATTTTTTCAAGGATAAAAATTTTAAGTAAAATCCTAACCTCGTTCGCCGTTATTGTCAATATCCTGTCGAGATCCTCGACTAATTCTCCAAACATTGGTCGCTCGTTAGGTTGATAACTCCAACAATCTCTCATAAGCATGTAGCTGTAATACAGAATAAGACCCAAATGAAGTTTCATGAATTTCTTCATCATGATTCTTTATTTTGATTCAAGAAAAAAATGGACCAAGATCTACTTACATCTCAATGGAACAGCATGGCGGCTTTTCCATTCTGTGTCCAGTTCTGAGTAATTGGAATAATTTTTCAACCGAAGGTACAGAAGGATACGGTGTACCACCCAATGTCATGATCTCCCACAACAGAATTCCGTACGACCATCTAAACACAGAACAATGGTAATGTATTTTATAATTATTTTTACCAAGCAAAATCTTATCAAAATCAAATTTGACAGGTGTTTAAAAGCCTTTACTAACACGTCGGACTGAGTGGTGTAGACTCGATGGAAAAGTGCCTCTGGAGCCATCCATTTGACAGGTAATCTGCCATCCGTAGTCTTCCTGTAGTAATCGTGGCAGTGGATGTCACGGGCCAGTCCAAAATCAGCGATTTTCAAAACGTACTCGTCGTTCACCAGGACGTTCCTGGCCGCAAGGTCCCTATGGATGCATCGTCTACTGGCGAGATACTCCATACCACGAGCAACTTGATAAGCAAAGGACACCAGATCCTTCTGAGTGAGTGTCTTCCGCTCCTTCATTTCCTGGCCAATGGTAGGTTCGTATCCTGATGATGGCCTGTGATCCCGCAGGAAGTCACGAAGATTCCCATGAGGTGCAAACTCCACGACCACATAAAGAGGACCACCTTGGGTACAGGCACCTAGGAGGTTAATAATGTTGACGTGCTTGCCAATCATCTTCATCATTTCCATTTCCGAAACTAGATCCATCATCTCAGCATCGGTATGTCCCTCTGGAGGAATAATAATTTTTTTTTGGATTATTCAAAATTTTTATTAATCTTCTTTTTTGAAAAGCTTTATTCGTTACTCACCCTTTAACATCTTTACAGCTACCACACTGGGTATCCCTGGTTTCATTGTATTGGTCTGTGCTCTGACTACCTTGCCAAACGCACCCTCTCCCAGGGTGTTACCTAGGGCGAGATGTTCCCTAGGTAATTCCCAAGCGCTATCCAGCGGAAGTTCATACTCCGATATACTTCCGCCACTGTTATCCTCTGCTGCGACAGTAGATTTTTGTTTCTCGATCTTCACCACCGGCATCAACAATGGTTCCTGGACGTTCTGACCATTCACCATGTTCTGCTTCTCGACGATGACTTTCTTGGTCCACTGTATGATCACAGCGTCGCGTACAGTTTTAATCGCCAGTAGTTTCTTCATCTTCTCTCGCTTCAGACGATGGAATATGTAAATTACAACAATCACGCCGATGGCGAACAAAACGAACAAAACTGCTGCCAGAACGTTTACTAGGAGAGTCTGCGGTCGTGCGGTCAACGGTATTCGCTGTTCGTCCAGAGCTATTTAGTAAATAATTTTAAAACATTTAGTTATCTGTCTGTAGGATTATTTTTTGTTCGCACTAAAAATACTTACTTTCCACTACTCGCAGGTAAGCGCTGCTAAAAGTTTCTCCAAGTGTATTCTGGGCAATACATGTGTACCAGCCTTCATCCTTTTCCGTGACGTTATACAGTTTCAATACTTCCCGATTCTCTAAGGAGTCAGCCTGATGGGATAAAAGATATCAATGAAAAAAAAATGCCAAAAATGATATATAGGGCCTGATCATGCAATATTGATTTATCTTGACAGCAATGTTTGTTAGATATTAAAATAAATAAGCGACACAGGGTAGAAAAGACACCTCGGTAATACAAGAAATACCAGTGCATGCAACTGCCCACCTTAACCTCAACCGGGAAGCTTTTGTTGGTTTTGTTGACGGTGTCAAAGGAAGTATGGTAGCCATGATACCACTCAAGATGTCGATGGGCATTCGAAAGGACCTCGCAGGTCATACTCGCGTTCGTTCCAATGAGAACCGTCGTGTTCTTCGGCGCCCTGGTCAGGATAGGTTGGTGCTTCACGCTTTCTATGATAAAATAGACCCAACCACCATTTTTACAGAATTCTCATACAGTAGTTAGACACACTAAAAGAAATATAGATAACAGAGAGAATCTTCATGGGGATTGATAATTATATATGATTACCCCATGAAAATGCTCATCAAAAATTTTTGAATCCATTCACCAAATAGATAGAAAAATAAACCGACACCCTGTAGAATCGCTTATATTAGTAACAAATATACATTATAGAGAGAGCGCGCAGTAGTGATTAAGTTTACGATAAAAAAAATTAAGAATTAGCCACAGGGTACGTAAGAGAGAAAAATTATGTTTGATATTCGCCATTTTGGTCTCTAAATTGATATCCTTAAAAAAATAATCCACAGCACGTCCGGCGTCTCAGCTCCTTGTATTATTTTTTCCTGCAACGAAAATTAATTCCACCACCCTGAAAGGATCCATAATTCGTGTGAAGAGGAAGACGAGAACGAGGAACTTAGTGAGCGCGAGAGAAAATCGTCTGACGCCCACGGAGACCATTCACCACAGTAAAACGAAAATAGAATTCCCTATTGCTTTGTGAATGAGAAGAGAAAAAAAAAGATGATCCCAAAGATCTTCGAAAGTCAACGAGTAAAGATTCTGATAACCACCACCGGACGTAGTCTGGTATGGCTATACCTTTAGCAAGGTGCCGTTCGGTTGAGTCTCCCGATCATCAGGATACTCGGATACCTTGAGCCACTGAATGAAAGGCTCTAAATCCGAAATGATTGGACACTTGAACGTCACGGTGCTGTACACCAAGGCTGTCACGTTCTTGGGGAAGTCCTCGTTGATGTACGGTTTGTGCGGGAATCGTTCTAGATGTTACGTCTTATATTGAGAATACAATTGCGCAAGTCCTGTCTCTTAGAATCTACTTTACCGACCGAGGAGCAGTAAGCTAGATCGAAATACCTATATGAAAAATATCCATCCGATATGAACTTACCGACAACATCAACTTTGTAGGTATGATTGATGCAGCCCAGATAGTTGCAGACAATGCACGTGTAATTTCCACCGTCCTGAACTACCAGATCCTCCAGCCTGAGGGTCCACTTGGTACGTATGACAGTTCCAAGAGTTCTCTTTGGTTCCTCATTGTTCTTCAACCAGGTGATATTGGGTCGTGGATTACCGACACTGGGACAACGTATTCTCAGCATATTCCCAGCCGGCTTAACGACTGAACTTGGCATATCGTCCGTTTTATTAAAAGCTGGAGGACTCGCCGGCGCCGTTTTATTATGTTCGCCAGCGTTCTCGTTCTCGCCCTTATCGTTGTCCAGGTCTGCATCCAGATGAAGGGACCTGGTCTCCGGTAGATCTGTTACAGCGACCAAGACAAATGGAGGAGGATCATTAATTAAACTGGACACTTTGAAAGTACGTTGACTTATCTAACGCGTACGTAACGTAGACGCGTGTCTCTATTTATCTTACTCATTATTTTTATTTGCAGAATGAATTACTTACTTCTCGATGCGGCGATCTCGAGCTCGTTCGTCTCTTCCTCGGGTCTCAAAGCTCCCAGGACGCTACCAAGTTCCTCGCTTTCCTGGATACCGTCGTTCTGCAGATTTTCAACGACCACCGACACGTTGCGCCATTCTACACCCTGGGCAGATTCCACGCGGCATCCGTAACTTCCGGTGTCGATGGGTTCCACGTATTTAATCTTTATCCATTGTTTCATAACGCGCATGCGCGACGTGTTTGACCGAAATATCTCGTTATCCTTGTACCAGGATGTCTCAGCGTTAAAACTCGGCATGCAGCGTAGATTCAAACGTTCTCCAACCGTGACGATTACGTTTGGATTAATTAATTCTGAAAGGAAAAGAAAAAAAATTTTATTAAAAAATACCTTACGATCTCACCAAATTCAAACTAAACGATTCAGTGTAATTCGCGTCTTTCGTAATACGTGGAATTTTATATGTTAATGAATCCCTGACATTCTCTCTAGGCATACGAAGCACAGCACGACGCGCATCTCTCGATTCGTAATTACAAACCTCATGGCGAATTCATAAGAAGCTTTAAGGAATCTAGGTAGGAGCGAAGAGTGTCCGCCGAAATGAATCTGCCATTGTGTTGTTATGCGCGGCGCCTTCGAGCGAGTTCTTTTGTAATTCACGTCGTTCGCGTGGACGCGGGCTGCATTGAAAATCTGCCCAACTCGTGCTTGTATGTCTCAGGCCAAGCCGTTTAAAATGTATGCGACACCTAGTGTAGCGTGCATGACAATCGCCAAGATTTATTAGCCATTTCAACACGGGCTAAACAGTCCCGATAAGACTGCGGAACGGAGCAGTAAGAGAAAATGGTAGCAGGACTAGGTGAGCTAGTTGGCAATATCTATCGCAGTCTCGTTAAAAGATAAAACCTTGAAAGATAATAAAAACAAAACCGAGCTGACCAGATAGTAAAGTGACCTAAGCTGAAACACGTCTCGTGGATCATCCTGAACAAATTGTTCTGCCGCTGAGAGCATAAATCAGGGTCGGGAGTCTGGTCCCCGCGTGGGACGCCAATATATAGGCTAGAGAGATAACAAATGGGCTGCGGTCGAAGCACGAGCTAGGCGTCAGGAATGCCACTTCTTTTTTAATCAACGCCTGTCTTCTTCTTGACCTCGTGTCTTCCGACACTGATGAGGTTGCCTTGAGTTTCGCGTCAAGATAGCGTCTCGTGGCAGAACAGTCGATGTACTATACCATAGAGAGCCGTTAACGATTAAATATTATTATTATAATTATTATTATCATGATCATCATCGTTATCATCGCTATAAATACATCCGCCATCTTTTATAAGACTAGTCTCATCGTGTAACAATGCCCGCGTACATTGTCCCCAAGTTACTCGATTATCAAGTCCATCCGCGTATGTTTACCAGTCCCCAAATCCTGAGTCGCGCCTTCGCTCATTCATGAGAACGAGACTCAGGCTTTCCGTCGCTTTGGAGATGCGCCAAATACGAATCGCGACACTGTCCTTTCCGACGACGCTTACCAAAGAGCTTTTGCCGTGCCTCTATGTCTATAGATATCATATCGTCTTAGAGTGTTAGAGGCCCCAGAATGCATCTGGCTAAATATAGAGACCTAGGTGGTGGAACCGTGTACCCTACAATTACCGACCAGAGACCACTAGGTACACTCGCTTTATTCTGCTTCCTGTCCATTTACTTCCACTCGAATATTTAGTGTGCAACTGTCCCCATCTAGGAACACATTAATAATTTAAGTAAGTTTGCAGGTATTTTTTTTCCTCGATGACCGACCGATCCCGTCACCGGAATATGAAGTAGATCGGTATCTGTTGAATGGGGATGACGTAGCGCAGCTTGATCACCTGATCATTTGGACGACTGGTAATCACGATCGATGATCAATGGTCAATAAGAACATCAATGACCTATTTGTGAATGGGACACGTATAATTACGGATTTGTGGTTCGAATTTATCACGTTCGCACGAAGCGACCGATTCGGCGCTGCGGTCGCCCACGACTTCCTTCGGCGATCTTCCACGACAAGCTCCGTGAGCTTTATTTGATCAGCTCTCTTAATCTGGCTCCACAACGTGGGCCGGCATTGTTGAATTGTATCTCTCAAAGAATGAGAGGACTTGGTGGACTTATTTTAAACATCCTGAGAAACGCACACGACAGGGTAACCATTGTTATAACCCCCCTCGACGGAAATCAATCGAGTTTATTGTCGCTAGACTCTAGTTCCGTTTCCTCTCCTCTGATCCGCGTCATCTGTCGGGCACGTGGCTCGCACTCCTTTTTCATCTTTTTCTTTCGCCGCTTCTTTTTTCTCCATCTTGTCTGTCTCTCGACAAGGACCTTTTTCGCTCTGGAACGCTCAAGGAGACTGCCGAGCTCCCAGACCCCCCCCCGTTTTTCATAAAAATAATCATCAGCCAATCCGCACCAAACTTCACACCACACGCGCGCAGCCCCTCACGAAGGTGTTAAATTCGAAATTTTAATATTTCAAATTGATAAGCGCACGATTCCTTCGATGAAGATGGACGGCCCCGACGTGACGTCACGGGCCATCTGGTTCGACGCCGACGTCCAGGAATAGTTTCGAGAGTCCGGCGTCGTTCGGCACGACGACCACGCAGGCGCCTTTTGCATCGGTGCAAAAGTGCGTGGGTAACTGCCTGGACGGAAGGTAATATCCGAGATTCCAATTATAATCTAGAGACTGTTTCGATCCCGCGATAGAGATGTCTTCGTTATTACAGGTTTCATGGAGGAATCGCTTTAAGGCGCGTCCTCAACGACACCTCCGTGTCGTTCTCTGCTGCGCCGGCTTCACCGGTCCTAGATGGCTAACAACGTCTGACTAAACGAAACTATACGCCTCGTGTTACCAAACAGAATAAATCGGTACCATTAGCCATTAGTTAGTGGGTCTGCGCCTCATCTTTTATACGGGCTGACGACATCGACTCGTCGTGTTTATTTCTCCAAGTCAACGCTTGACGCGCCAGTCTATACTCACGGTTTCCCCGGTAACGCTCGCCTCCCGCGTATCCTCGAGGATACCGAGCTAAAAAATAAAGAATAAAGCAGGAAACAAAGTACGCGTGAAAAGTTCAGTGAAAAGTTCTCCATTTTATTTCTTGATAGTAAGAAGTGATTCCTAATCGAATTGAGCGACCGGCTATACAGACGGTTTTATTGACGATGGAACGGAGTCGAGGAACTTTAAGATTTTTCGGTTCTGTGTATCGAAAGTCAGCAGTCTATATATAGGGTGCAGCTTACTCGTGGGGCACGCGCCTGCCGTAAATTAATTTGAAAGTTTTTGCCGCGACGCCCCCCCCCTTTCCGGAGGATGCAGGGCGCCGTGACCGTAAGCCAAAATAATGAAAATTGGCACGCCTATGTTTGGCATACGAGTATACATATATATGTATATTTATATATAATCTATATATATATATTTATACAGTATTTATACACAGTACGTAATGCAATTTGTAATTTGTAAAGGCTGATACGTAACTATTGGTACTTGTTTATACAAAGTGTACATTATAGATATACCATCATCCATCTAGACACTTAACTAGAACGGAGGTCGTCGATTACCAGAATACAGAGAACGGACCGTGACACAGAGACGCTTTCTGGGATAAGGTAGGATTAGGTTTATTGCCTGGAACGCTGCCGAAAATATTCGTCGAAGGTTCCGCCGTAAATTAATTCCGATTTGTAATACGTTTCGCCGTGAAGTCGAGCCACGGCCGTCTTAGTTCTGTCTGCCAGTGGTGCCAACGAGCTAATGACAGCCCACGAATACGTGGGCGAGCGATAAATTCATTTTCGCCGTGAATTACCAGAAGCGGGAGGGACGTTAATCTCGTCAAATATGGCGCGAATATCCAATATACATATACATATACCACGTGTGCATTAAAACGTCAGTGAACTAGCGAAGAGAAAAGTGAAAAAAAAAAAATATTTCAATTACACGCGACACCGTCTGAAATCGTTCGAATGAAAACGCAGCTTAGCGTAACGTTAGCCAAACATTGTGTCCTCTATTAGTAACGATAAAAAAACCAGCGTAAGTACCACGTTTGTAAAACCAAAGAATCCTGGCAATTAGTTCGTTGGACGGAAAACACGAGAGACTTCGAAGTTGACGCTTTATACGGTAAATAGAAAATAATAGGGACTATTTTTGGTACGGGGTAATTTTCCATTTAGGTTGGTAAGACTGCGCGACAATGCACACTGGCCAAATAAACGAGGTCGACTTTAGCCAGGCAAGTCGTGGTCGCTCGTCTCATTAGAACTCACCAACAGAAACAAGAAGTGCGTATGAACGGGGACTAAATGCGGCGGCGAGAAGACGCTCGAAATAGTAGCGGAATGAGATAAGGGTCGATCCAGGGCAGATACCCTAACGACAGCTGGTGATTTATGCGCCTTTAATTGTGAGACTGGCGCGCGAGTGCCTATAAGAGACTTTTGTGACTGGCGAGATGAAATAAAGAAGACGCTTCGATAACGAGCTTCCTGGAAGATCTCTATATGTATATTCACGTGAATAGGTAAACTGTCTTGTCCATAGGCTTTGGTGTACCTTATTGTAACCTGGTGAAATATTTTACCAGCCTGGCTCCATCCTGCATCCCGTGAACAAGCCTATCTGGAAACGATGAACTGATCTGAATAGATCCTAGATAGGATATCCAGGCTGGAGGTGTGAGAATCGGTCGAATTAACTTTTCAACAAATGGAGGACGTGGATCGTTCTCGAATCTGTTCCTGCTTAGAATCAGGTTACCCGTGTCCCTGTCTAATCCGTCGACGTGAAATCTCCAAGGATCCAGGTTGATATCTAGATCCTATATGCTGCTTCAGAAATGGAGACCGGTAATTCCACAAAAGGAGAAACTTAATCCTTCTCGCAAGGGATCTTGGGTAGATTGACTTTTTATTATTCTCTTGGTGACGTATGTATACGTATACTGTATAGGTGTACGCCAGTTTGAATCCTTACTAGCGATCGAGAATTGATGATATTTAACGCGTGGAATTATATAGGGATATAAATATATCCTAGGTATTATTGAGACGGGTGACGTAAAATTTTTTCGAGCCTGACGAAAGATCGCCATGAAAAGTTATCCGCTACGGTTGACAGTCTAATTAAAATTCCTCACGATTCTTCAACCCTTTTAGCTTGATTAGGAGTATGAAAAAGGAACGAGAGTCGAATACCCTTTGAGAAAAAAAAAGTAGACGTTTCAATTTGACGCACGACGGTGAGCGACTTTCAGGTATAGGAACCACTCAGGGTGCATAATTACACGATCATCCCCCGACGCAGGTCGCTCAAAGGAACTTTAGATTAAGAGGTAAAACCCAGCTGGTATTTTATCTTAATGAATACCCCTGGGTAACGAATGGTTTTTCGTTGATTCATTTTTTTTATTTTTTTTTATTTCCTAACCTCTTATCGCTTTTTGCTTTCTTGCCGCTTAATGTCTGTAATTATAATTCATCGTGACGCTTATCTAATTCGAATTCTCCCATACGTATTTTTATGACACCCGGTATCTATCTTCACGTTCGAAACGAAGGTAGAAGCTTCTCCAGGTCGTAGGTCGATTCGCGTGTTGGTCGCGCTTAACCATTGTCCCGGTAAGCACATCCAATCGTGGACAAATCGCACCCTGCCATTTCTTTCATTGTCCAATTGGTATATTAGCTGCTATTACGCTGTTGAATACGTTTGATAGACAAAAGATTGCAGTGGCTCTCATTTAAATAACACTGCCGATACGTAGAGCGAGAAAGTCGAAGAACTGACCAGACGGCACTGGGATTTGCTTAGGGGATTGAGAATTGTTAGCGTTTGTTAATAATGGCGAGTATGGTAGAGCGGCATTCAATGACCGAGCAATTGGACAATTGAGCCCAATCATAATAACGCTACTACGAG
>JARPRH010000860.1:42450-53403 GCA_031763665.1 Calameuta haemorrhoidalis
GGGTCCAGTTTTACCAGTTTCATCACAAGGAAGCATGATTTTCACTTTGATTCCCAAGACACCTGAAGTAAATATCAAAATCATTTTAAAAAACATTTATATGATACTTTTATTTTATTGTATAATCCAACACTTACCCTGCCTTAGAAGGACATGTCGCGTGGCTGTATCGACATAATCATTGATGGGTTCACCTGAATGAATCATCAGTCCATCAACAAATTTCATTGATTTTGCTCGTTGACCACGCAATTTGCCACTGACTACCACTTCACATCCTTGAGCTCCTGATTCCATAATGAAACGGAGCACTCCATAACAAGCTCTGATATAATAACAAAGTTAAAATGACAAATGGGTTGAAATATATAAAAACAGCACAGTAATAATTTTGGTAAGAGAAGCATTGCGCACCTTCTTACGGCCAAGCCACCAATGAGCTTGTAACGCAAAGATTCAGCTTGTGCTATGGCACAGAGGCCACGAGTGGCAACTTTTTCAGCATAAAGTTCAACACTGTGCTCCTTGAAATTGAATCGCTTCTGTACCACAGAAGTCAGTTCCCTGATGCGACGTCCTTTTTCTCCAAGCACACTCTGAGTATGAGTTGCCATCAAGATGATCTCAGTCCGAGTAGGAGTAACTCGTACTTCAACACCAGAGTAGCCATCTTCAGCCAATTCACGAGTTAGAAACTCGTTAAGCTCGGCCTTAAAGACACCGTCTCCAACAAACTAAACAGGAATATAAAATAAATCTTGAAAAAAATTGAGCAAAACAGATACAGCTGCTTTCAAAGTAACCTAACAGAGCAATCATGCTCACTGAGTAAACTATCAAAAATGTTGAGACTAACACAATGATGGAAATTCTACACGAATACAGCGTTTTAGAGAGAGATTTTGTAGAAACGACATGAGTATACATAGCTGTCAAAATAGTCTGCATAGTTTTTAATGAGGTTAGGCTGAAATGCAATATCCATAGCATATGAGAAAGTGTGGGAGACATGAACGTCAACCATAGCCAATGTGTATCCATGCCATCCGATAATATATAGCACTTTATGTAGGAGTCTCGAAGTTAAACGTAAAATAGAAAGTACTGAGCCAGAATAATATTCAATTATATCTGCAGTAAAGGAAATAGACAAATATGGATGCACGAACCTTTCGCTTCTTTGAGATTGAACGAGCAGCCATGTTTGACACGGAGACAGAAAAGGGGCTACGGGACCAGAATGTTAAACTAGAAACGGAAGTTGGCTATAGCCATCTTGTGGCGATTCGAAGAATCACAGCACATTTTTTTCATTCAAACAAATAGAAGATTTTTTTATCACAGCTAGGAAAGTAACTTAAAACCGACTTAACCAACGCGCATTGCTAGGTCCAATTTATATTATCAAACTCATTGCTTAATATTATAAATGATTCCAAGTATCGTAGCCAAAGATTTCGAAAATATCTAACGTATCTATAACGTGCCTATCGCATACAAGCTAAAACGCATCTTGAATTTCCTTCTTTTTATTATGATTACACTCTCAATATAGCTGGCCGTTTTTCATAACTGGTTTACATAATTCATGAATAACGTCAATTGCTAATATATTTTCTCAGGAACTTTATAGCATCGCAACAACACATGTATGAGCATAGGTAATGAAAATAGAGGATACTCTGAAGGGCAAAATGGAATATAAGGAGAGTAAGAGGAATATTATGAAGCAAGGAATACTTGACTTGTTATTGATAAAGCGTTCTCAATGTTTTTGTATAAAGGCACCTACACCTTTATTGCTACCTTGAATCTACGCTCCTGAGGTTTTATCTTGTTACACTCGTGTGTTATAGTCAAGCTCTCACGAGACTCTGGATTGAGTATAAATGAGTCGATAGAGATATTTAACACGTATGTATGTCCTAAGCTTATGAAGTGATTGTACAGCGCGGAACATGATTCGCGTCAGTCATGGAGTGGAAGACGATAGTCATTGCGGTTCTGGTGGTTAGTTTGTGTTTTCTTGCGATTCCCTTGAGAGTCCAGCCGAGTGAGACAAAAGAGGATGTGAAGCTATTCCAGGAATACGTTGCTAAACATAATAAATCTTATCGACGCGATGTACATGAATATGAGAAGAGATTTAAGAGCTTTCAGGTAGGTAAAATTACTGTTAACTCCCGATTATTTATCTGTCCGAAAGCCAGCACAAAAGGAGTGTCACGATTCAATAATGGTTTAAGATATTTTTAAAGTTTATATAAAAGAAAGTACTCCAATGACATTCTACGTCTTTAGTTAACGTTCTGTTGACTTCTTGAACGTACGAGATTAAAATCTTAATGTTTGTCTGTTTTGCAGACGTCGTTGCGTCACATCGAAAGAATGAACGAACTACGAACATCAAAGGAAAGCGCATATTATGGACTGACAGAATTTTCAGACATGTCTCCAGAGGAATTCTTACAAGTGTCTTTGAGGGAACGTAAAATGGCGTCAAAGAATTCCTTTGAGGTATATGAGCGAAGAAAGAGAGGAGTATCGAATCTTTTAGTTGGGACGGGAGCCAAAGGTACTAAAGAATTGCCGCTGAAGTTCGACTGGAGAGAAAAAGGTGTGGTGGGCCCAGTTCGTAGTCAAGGAAATTGCGGGGCCTGTTGGGCTTTCAGCACTGTACAAGTAGTGGAATCAATGGCAGCAATTGCTAATGGGACTTTACCGTCGCTCAGTGTTCAAGAGGTATCCTAATACGTCGACTGCAAGTCGATGGCTAATAATTTGGATGAAGATGTCAAAATGTCAATAATTTCGCGCGCAGATGATTGATTGCGCAAGGAACAATAACTTTGGTTGCGAGGGTGGCGACATATGCAGCCTGCTTGGATGGCTGCTTGCTACGAAGATGAAAATTCTACCTGAAACCACTTACCCACTGACGAGAAAAACTGACGTATGCAAAATCGACAAGTAGGTGAAAACAAAAAACGAAGATGACACCAGTTTGAGGTCGTTCGTACTAACTTATGAATTATTCTTTTTCCCAGGAGTAACAAAGTCACCCCAGGATTTCGTATTACAGATTATACGTGCGACAGGTAAGAGAGAAAAATAGGCGACCTAAACTCCGTACTAGATAAAGTCGTTTTTATGAAACGTTAAATTATATAAAACGACCGGTTATTACACTTGTATATATATATATAATTTAATTGCTAGTCTGTTGAATACCTGATGTTAGATAAATAGTCTTGATTGGTCTCACCTATAGTCTCTCCTTACACGTTGAAGGCCATCGTCTTTATCTAGTATGCCTTTGACGTCATCAATACATGTAATTAATAGGAAAATCTCATGAGATGCAATCAGAAAAAATCCTTGATACTTCTGATGGGTATCCACGTGGTGCTTGGAATGTAAATTGATAAATTCATTGATTATTGTCCCTCGTCGCATTTCATCAATTTAAATCCACTTCAAAGCTGACACTCAATGCTTTGTGATTTTCAGCTTTGTAGATAACGAACAAAAGCTTCTGGCAGCCATTGCGTATCACGGTCCAGTCGCGGTGGCTGTAAACGCTTTGACTTGGCAGAATTATTTGGGCGGAGTCATCCATTATCATTGCGACGGTTCCTTTGCCAGTTTAAATCATGCCGTCCAGATAGTTGGCTATGATAACACTGCTGCCATACCGTATTACATTGTCAAAAACTCATGGGGTCCATCTTTCGGTAATAAGGGATACGTATACATTGCAATTGGTAGCAATCTATGTGGTGAGTAACCTTTGACACTTTATCAAAAACTGCCAAGACAAAGTCCTTACGTAGACTTGGCTTTGCTGGATATGAAACAGTTAGTCAATTAAATGTGTACAATAATTAAAAATAATGATGATTGATGACACGCTGTAATTCTTTATTTTTTTTCTCTGTTTACAGGTATTGCCAATCAAGTGTCTTCAATTGATATATCATAGCCATGTCATGTAGTCATAACTACGATATCGAGTCTGTATAAAATTAAGAAAAATATTTTCTACCATATTGCAGCTCGTCTTTCTTTCATACTAAATCTTTATTCGTGCTATTTTCAAATGTATAATGGCATTAGAAAAAGTTTATGCATGCCCTCGTTGAGCGAATGATATTTTATATATATATATGTAAGTAATATATTATAGGTATACATAATAAGTCGATGAATAAAAATTCAATTTTCACTCTTGATACCTTAATTTTGCTAAACTATCATTAATATCTCTTGTTATGTTCATCTGACGATGTTGACTCTTCAACAAACGTCACATAGAAACCTCGACAGAACTTTCAGAATTATTATGTTCATCCTCCTCACCCCATGAACCCCAAGCAACTGACAGTTTGGCCTTCATCTTCTTGGTCAATGGCGGGATAAGTTGCCGTGGGATCAAAAACGTTGACAGATTGAAGAGATCCAGGAACACCTTATACCGGTCACTATCGGAAGAAGAGACAGAGAGAAAGAGAGAGGGAGGTAGAAAGAGAAAGAGACAAAGAGAGACGAAGATCGAGAGATAGAGAACGGAAGAACAGAGCGCGTACTTCCAAAATGAAACAAAGATAGTACACGCATCTCCTCATGTGTTACCTCAAGGTCGACTTTAGGTAGTGGTAGCCAGATGAACCGCCAGTTCCTAATTGTTGGGATCCAATCATTCGTTGAACCATAATGACGTGATTATCTATGTGAAGGAAATTTGAATAGAATTAAAAATATGATTTTTTACACGAGCGGGGGTGGGGAGTAATAAAATTAAATAACTCACATCTCCACTTGGTAATCAAAGAATCAATATCCATCAATGCTGTAAGAATTTGATGTGGTTGACTGAAACGTGGCTCATCCCTGTAAAGCGTAATCATGACAGCACCTTGTAAGGCTGCATGGCTAAATCTTCGTTCACCTCTGGAGACTAAAGCATTGTGAAGTGACTCGTTGAAGATGGTGTCGAAGACTGCTCGACGGGACGCCAGACTCGCCGTTAGATGCTTCTTCGTTTGCTCCTTTGTTTCATTCTATAAATCCGTATTTTAATTTTATTTTTTACATCTAATACTTGAAATGAATATACATCAAGTCAAAGTAAAGTGTAGTTACCTCCACTACGACTTCCTGATCGGCAAGCATCCGATCAACAGATCTTTTGTACTTTCCCCAAAAATCAAAATCATCAGTCTCAAGACCTGGTGTCCTTGCCAACCACTGTTGAACCAGAAAGCTCAAACTCGGTTCTACTTCAGCCCGACAGATGGCTTCGATGGCTCGTGGATCTCGACCAAAAACGCGAGTATAACTTTGATTAAATTTGACACGATGTTCTTGCTGAACGCCAAGTTTATTCTCCAGCAGACGAAACTGAAGTGATTGGAAACCGGAAGCGGGACAAAGATAATCACGAAAAGCCATAAAGTCTAGAGGAGTCATCGTTTCAAGTATCATCACTTGATCGACCAGTAGCTAAAACAAAGAATTATGTACATAGCTATAACTTCTCATAACAATTATTTTTCATAAATTCTTATTTGTTTGCTATTGGCTGGATTTCACAATCAAGATGAGAAAAAGCTGATTAAAGAGACGGAGTAAAGTCTTATACTCAGCTTGATGAGACATGCAGAGAGAAACAAGCATAGAAGCCTCTTCTGTATGGAAATCATTTGATTTCTGTGGTTTCGAAATATTCTCCGCGCGGGAATGTTTTAACCAAGTGAGGTCAGTTGCGTATGATATCGCATGTCGCATATCGCATGTCACATATATCGACTATCGCGTAGCTCTCCCTGGTATACTGCTATTGCAGGTATTCAAATATCGAATTACCACTATTCTCAATCAAGAGGAACATCCATCGTCATGAAAACTTTTTTTTTTCAAACTGGCTACCACCGTACTTCCGGATTTGAATTTCCCGCCAATGCTTAGTAGGTTATGCAAGCTTGATTAAATAAAAAAAAAACGTAAACAAGAAATTTAAGGAATACTTAAGGTTGAGAAAATACAGAGGATAAGCAAAGATAAGAATTTCGAAAATTTTTTTACTTTACTAATCATTGAAATTTGATTAAGAGTGCTACCCTCATATCGGTAAAACGATACCATGCACGTAGGACACTTTCTGGTACATTGGCTTCGTTACCAACACTGATTCTAAAAGTGACAACTACGCCGTCGCCGACGCCATCACAGATAGCAACGACGACGTCAAAATGCTACTGTGCACGACGAGGCTAATTGGCTTGAAATCAGAGGGCGTTCACCCCCTAGTTCTAGTAAAAGCTCATTGTCACTGTCACTGTCAGTTTGTTCATGATTATATGGATGGTATACTTTTACAAATGGCTGCCTCGTTATCGTTATTAATCATTATTAATCCTTTTACCTTTAGAATGAGAACGATACGATTCAATCTCTTCAGTATTTCAAGTGTACGAGATTCGTCCAAGCCCTGAAATTAAATTCAATGATAATTCACCTAATTACGTCGTACACAAAAATACACTTGAATGGGGTATTAAGAAAAGATGGTTTGTTCCGTAAAAATCTTACCTCGGTATTGAAAAGTCCTCTTATGGAGTCCAACTCGTAAATGATTTGCTTGAACCAGAGCTCGTACGCTGGACGGCCAAAAAGAATCGAAAAGAATAGGAAAGAAAGAAAGACAGAAAGAGAGAGGGGGAGAGAGAGAGAGAGGAATTGTAGAAATTGCGAGGAATAAAAATAATAAATAAAGAAGGAACGAGAGCAGCAAAAGAAGAAATACAAAATATAAAGAAAAAAATTCGTCAAATACCATGACAATGGATGCGTTATTTCCATCAATTTAGAAAACGAAAATGTAAATGCTTACAGGACAAAAATACGTCATATTTTTTTCCCGATAAAATTCTAAATAATAACGATTATACATACCTTGATGGGTAATAATGAAAAGATGCTCATCGTGAACGACATCTTTGTATATTGCACTAAGTGGATTCTGCGCCGATAATATCTTGTCGAGATGTAAGTACTCGCCGTAAAGTAATCCAGGGCCTTCGGTCAGTTGATCTCCATCCTGATCTCCATCCTGATCTGCATCGGCTGTCGCATTTTCGCTAAATATGTAACCAATATAATAATGTACAAACGACTCGACTACCAAACAACTCAATAGCAATGATCCCTGACTGGTTAATAAATTTTTCTATACGAAGCGATACGAAAGATTGTTTGCGCAATTTGTAAAATATCTCTTTCATAACGAGCGATAAATATGCTATAATAAATATAGATAATCCACTGAAATTTCCTTTCCTTCCAACTTACTTTATTACATTGATTGTGATGGGACAAGCCATTGTCACTCAATAATTTTCTCTCTCGTCTCTTGATCTGTCAGTAAATACAATATGATTGACAATAATCCAAAAAAGAAATCTATAACAAAAAGTATTCAAATGACTTACATTGAATATTCCTGAACTGTAATGATTATGGAGTCAGGTAATGCAGCACGTCACGGGCGGCTGATGGTACAATAAATAAATACTTCGATTTTCCCACGATGATAATAATCTCTGGCAGTATCTCAGTGGAGACAGAAGAGTACAGATCGCACAGTAAGTAGTAACTACTCAACTCGGCGATCTCGTTTACAAGTTGAAACCTAACACGGAATGCAGATTGTTGCGCGCGCAATCATCTTTCACCACCCCAACGATTATTAGTCGATGCGAGCCTACTGGCTCACATCGATGACAACCAATGAGCGTCAATATTAAATGACGTCGAAATGAAAATCCCAATAAAAATGTTGTATTGCATTAATATTAATAACAAACAGTGGGAACAGTGAAAGCCCAGTTAACCAAACAAATTATTGTACGTCAGTTGCATAATTAAATTCCAATTTCGAGTGGATATTCGACAGTGCTCTTACGAGCGTTTCGTTTAATTTGAATTCTCATCATGGTACAGAATATCAGTGTAAAATATATCACGTGTTATATCATATAAACATAATGAGAATATACATAATATTTTTTTCGAATACGAAAATTTATACGAATCAGTTTCTACGGGTTCGTCCCTAACGGCCAACGTCGAGACGTTGCAGCGTCACAAGGACGCACGAAAGACCGGGTACCCCAGTTCGGTCTTTGTGACTTTACTATCAGTTTCGAGAGGTGCATCGGCACGAATACAACGCGTCGTTACTCTCCTTCTCTGTTGCTGTCTTCGCGCGTAGTCATAACAGCAATCGGTAGATATAGCTTTGCATTCCTTTCTTTTTTACCCCATACGCTCTCAGAAGGTCACCGGCATTCAGGCTTTGTTTCGTACGCCTATTTGAAACTTCGATAGGTCGGAAGCTCCGTGTAGAAACTCCTTGTAAATAATATATGAGACAGTCGTGATATTTTGTTATGCGATTTTAACAAATCAATTATACGAAATTCAAGTTCCTGTATAATGTTGTCTGGTGCTAGTGTTGTGTTGTGAATAAACCACGTGTCTGCCGGTACTACTTTTTAACGTGTGTCACGCAAACTTCGATAGTTCGGATTAATCAATATATTACTGGACATTTGATATCATTGATATTACTGTATTCCATTGAACCTATTGACCCCAGTTGAAATCGACGGATTCAACGATTTCATGGGCCCTGTCGTACTTGTTGATCCTGCTAAACCAGCGTAATATTTAGTGGTAAGTCATATCATACGTATCTCTAGAGATTACGAATATCATACTGTTTACGCCTAATGGCTTCTGATCGATTATTTAGAATTGCTTATATGTATTGAGTAATGGATAAGAATCGATTTACACCGAATGATATTTGAATATTATCATTTTCAATAGCGTGATAACTAGTAGTTCCCATTGTCAATTATGAAGGCTTTGGAGATTTCTAAAAAGAAATTCAAAAAATCAAGTTACAATTATGTCCAGACTATTAAGTCGTCGGCCTTGCACTATGAACTTGGCACGTTGTGTTGTGGCTCAACAAGTTGTAGTGCATCAGGCGTCAACGCGATAGTGCGATGCGAAGCTAGAGAGTAAAAAGAGAGGAAAAAGGGTCTAGGGATATAGGGGAAGCAGAGAAACGAGTGAAAAGAGAGAACAGAAAGAATGTCGCTTCGTAACCTCAGTCGATCCGTATCGCCGCTCGATCTGACACTCCGACATTAACTACTAGAATAAACTAACTGTATATATTTGTGTCTATATATATATATATGGATATCAGTCAGGAAGATCACAATGAACAGGATAATAAATACTTTTCAATTTTTACTTTCCAATTTATGAGCTAAATTTAACCTCTAAACCGCTAACCGCCTTTATTTAGACGCGAAAGGAGTTGCTAGACTCTCTATACTTATTCAAGCTACATAACACTTGTTTTATGATCTTGAAGACGTTTTTATTATACGTTTCTAATGTGATATATACGACAGATGTTGGCTCTTATTTTATTTGAATTTGTTATTCGGCTTTTCAATATTTAAAAAATTGTTTACTAGGCACGCATATTATAACGTAGTCATGACTATCGAGTGGAAGAATATGGGACTTTAAACAAGACCTTGTAACTAGAGGATTACAGCGTAGCGACAGTGAAAGTCTGCTGTGCAATTCCTACCGAAATCATCGAAAGGGAATGTTTTTCACTTACGAGTTTTCGAAAAAGTATCTTGTGAAAGGCGTTAAGTACCTGGAAAAGTGAAAACAATGTTTAATTAACGAGCATAATTGTGTCCGCTGGAGGCGTCTTTACATTGACGAATAATAATTTCAAATTCTCATTGAAGAATACTTACTCCCATACTTTCGTCAATTTAATCGAATTTTATTCTCAGTCTTTGAGTAAGTTTTTAAATTAAATCCCTCTTCGTCTTTAATTATTGACCATTAGATATTTGCTAATAATTAACGGCATCCTACCGTATTCTATGACTCTCGTCCTTCCGCTGTAGGCAAAACATTATATTACCGAACGCGGCCAACCAAATCAAGTTTAATTTGCTATTGGACTTTTCTGGTGGTCCATTAAAAGATGCGAGTACCGTGACGTGATATTAACAGTCATTCATTGTTAATCTATACGTATCTCCGTAACTCTTAGCTCTGAGTTATTGAATGTGAAAAAAACATAGCCGCATTCAGTAAATATTATTAGATTTGTGTAAATTATTAAAACCATTGTTACATAGGGAACGGTATCAAATATTTATAAAAATATGAATTCTACTTATTTTTTTTGTTTTCATTCCTCACGTTTTGCAGCACTTGAAACGTGATAGTAGACATTCTGCTCTAACGATGATAAAAACTTCCGGGAGAAGACTTACTATACATATAATATGCTGACGATTAGACAGCCGTACGTTGACAGTATCGGCAGCAGTCATGAATTTGATTTCGTCGGTCTTTAACCGTTTAAATTTGAATTTCAGTTTAAATTTACTGCTTGAAAGATCAACGAATAATGGGGACTGGTCAAATGGGCCTTCTTCTTTGGAAGAATTACCTGGTGCGAAAGAGACAACCGGTAAGTTGAAAAAAATTATAAATTTGTTTAATTATCCATTGTTATCTGTATCGACGGCAAGTTCTTTTTCTTATGTTTCATTTTATTATCCAGGGGATTCTGGGTGTGGTGTTTTTATGGCCGATAGCGATCTTTCTACTTCTCTACACCGTAAGGGACAACGTTGAACCCGAGTACAATCCAACGTGTCAGTTTACGGGACGGATGCTGCCACAAAATGGACTTCTTCCCTTTCTGCGAAGTTTTATCTGTAGTGTTGGCAATCCTTGCGAACCATTGTCGGCGTACGAAACAGTACCTAGTTATAGAAATGCCACGTGAGTTTTGCAACACGTGACGTACACATGACTTCGACACGATGGATACAT
>JARPRH010000860.1:111381-130483 GCA_031763665.1 Calameuta haemorrhoidalis
TAGATATTACGTTTCTGCTAATGGTTTCCCGTTTTTATCGCGACGAGCAACGAGTTGGCTGCAACAATGGCAGTTAACTCCCAAGACATTGTTCCCTTGCGACAATTTCACGTTCAAGTAACGAGGCTTTCCGCAAGTAGATTTCAGCGTTGTTCTTGGAATCGATGAAGAAGAAAAGTTTTTATATAAAATGAAAAAGAAAAAAAAGACGAAAAAAATACTCTTAACATTTATATAAATAAATGACAATGTATGTGATATATGGTAAGTGAGCTAATAAAACAAATCCGAATTGTCCAAAAGAACCGGAAATACCTTTGTCACTCATGACTTCACTGGTCGAAATGTATGGTTATTATCCAGTGATGCATTTATGTGTGTGCGGGCGGGCGCACGCGCGTGTGTGTGTGTATTCTATAGGTAATACTCTATATGACATAAAGGACTTCTCTATTATCGTAGCAGGACGCTAATGTTTAAATCGATAACAGCGGTAGGTCTTGGCGGAGAAAGAGAATTCCTGAAGAGATGAGAGAGAGCGAGAGACAGAGAGGAAACTGCCGGCGCCCAACCGACCTTGATAGTCCAGACGCAATGCTTCGCCTCGTTACATTGATATATCTTGCGCAATTAGATTTTTACGTTGGTCAAATCAGAATAACGTAATCAGCGGTAGAAAAAGTGAACAAACGAGAAAAGAATGATTTTACGAGAAAATAGGGTAGTTGAGAAACCAGAAACTTTGGTTAAAGAAAACAAATAACTTAATCGTCGGCCATTTTGAAATTCTAAAATACTCTGATTACGATATTGAAGCTATTTGACGATTATATTGCTTATAGAAACGATCGAGTTAGTCGACATAAACAGTCAGGTAATTTCAAGTATGACGTACCTCCGCCACTTGCAATCTTCAAGAAAGCCAACTGCATTATACGCGACTGTTCACCAAACCATTTCACTGACTTTTATTCACTCATTAGAAAAATGGACGGGGACTCTCTTTGGCTGATACGTATCTACCTAATGCCACAATGTGTTTTGTTGCTTTTTGTCCACTTCGTAAAAAAGACCTACTCACTAACTATACGATTCACACGTGAACGTAAAAATTTCTTTTAGAGCTGTGAACATCTCGGTCGGTATTCACGTACTACGCTACACTCAGGAATCCTCGACTGTGGTTGGTGGACGGACGCTCGATGCTCCTCGGCGATAAACCGTTCAGTGAAACGAGGCGAAACGGGATACCTGTTTGCAATAAAAAAATGGAAAAAACAAAGAAAAATTACGATCAGTTATCGCTAGCTACGTCAGCAAGTATGATCGATACGGAAGAGACGGTAATTTCTTTATCATTGTCGTAAAGAGAGAGTGAGGTGAAATTATTAAAGTGGAGATACATTAAAGGCTTTTCAGATGGTAATGTTGATCCTAGTATGGTTATAGCTTTCTTTCCGTGTTGGAAAACGAAGCCAGAGGGCGTTCAATAAGTAATACGAAATAATATATGAAAAAAGATAAACGTCCTGGACCCGGTGTAAGTATTTTACGAGGTAAGTTCTACTATCATGAAACATCAAGCTAGGTTATCACCTGAGCTACAATGCGTTTATCTTTATCGCCGTTACGTAACGATATTTCATCGCGATATCCTTCGAGGACATCGTACTCTAACCTATAACTTTAGAAGTGGAGAGCGTATGTATCTGTGTGTGTGTGTGTGTGTGCGCGCGCGCGCGCGCGCGTGTGTATATATATATATATAGCTTTACGCAACTCCATAGTTGTATCTTGTTACCCTATCGTATCGTTTTTACTACCTTAGCACATTCTTCGGGCTGGATCTTTTGGAGTACCTTGTATTGGGATAAAGTAATCTGAAAAAATATATATTTATTTGCGTGATCACGCCTTTCTGTATTGTAGAGGTAAATCATTTTTGGATTTTTAATTAAAATCTTGGTAATACCATATCAATTATAACCTAATAGCGTTATATTCATTTTTCAATGTCTTTTCGAATTTCTTACAGAAGACAGATTGAGGAAAGTCACAGCGAGTCAGTGACATCTTAAGCACGTCATGGAAATATTTGTGAGTCTACCAACTGTAAGCGAGTTAAGACTTTGGGGATTTACTCGTAATCTCCCGTTCGAGTGGGAAAACCTCCCTTATCTTGGTATCCCTTACGTAATCTTCCTTTCTTGCTTTTTTTTCCTTATTCTTTTTTTTCTTTGTAGCAGCAGTAAGAAGAGTGCTGAGAATCATAGAGAGAGGTGGATGAAGGTGTTGCTGAAGAAAATTGCAATTTTTAAGAAAAGGAAGTGTAGGTGGCTTTCGAAAAAAAAATGAGATTAGTCCGGAAATAAAATGGCGGATCGTTGAGTCTAATAGAGTATGGACAATCCACGATTCGTGCGTGGAAATGAAACGTTATTGCTGGTTTTGCGTTCGAAAACTTAAAGAGCGTGGATTCGATGTTTTTTTTTTGTGCGAAGATAAAAAAATAGAACAAGGGTGCAGAAGATAATGTGGAAGCGAGGCAACAGTGCAAGAAATAGAGGAAGTCCGGAAAGTCTCACTAGCGAATACGTGTCGCCCTCTTGTCGCCTTCTGAGTTTTACTAGACTCTTTGCATGCAAATCGGCAACTCCTTGCGGCCGGAAGTGTAGCGCTGGTATAGCAAAGATAATGCAATGCATTTTTGCGTTATGGATAATAGGTATTTGGAATTAAGATGAATTTGAAAGCTTACGACTGAATTATGAATTATTTCAAAAAATGAAAATATTGTATCGGCTGTAAAAATTTTTTAATATTATTTACTTAGTCAATATTAAACATCCGTTTGCTTGAAGGCATATCGAATGTAAGTAATGACTGTATCTTTAAGCTTGAGAAATTGTATGGAAAGTGTAAAGCTATTATATATGAAATACACAAAGGATGGCTTAAAATTCTTTATGATAGGGTATAATGACAGGTATGGTTCATTACTATTAGTAACTGGTCCAGTCGCGGTTGGCCGAGTATTATGACAACAATTAAAATCTGACCGATGTCATAAACGACATTGGTGCTTAGTACGGAAGAAAGTCTGTAGTAGACTGCGTTCTCTATAAAAGTCCTAACTCCTGCTGAATTTACATCCAGTAGTCTTTGAGTTCTGTGGTCCGAATTCTGAGTTAGGACGCGATGGCAGAACGGGTAAGTGAAATATCGAAATTATGATAAATTTTTAATTATTGAAAAAATTTTCAAAAAGTAGATTTTTATTTACATTTTTTTCGTTTATAATTGGTATGACGATTGGCTTTGTACGTGGGAGGCATTTCTTTTTTTCAAATCGATTGCCTATCATTTCCTCGATTATGCGTGTTTCCACCCTGTACATTCACCCGTCGTATTAATTCTACGTAAACGTGCCTGAAGTTCGTAATGACGCAAGAAACGGACGTATTTACATTTACGTACATGCGAAAAGTTGTATAAACCGGAAACGTTGCTAGCAGACAGTTTCATTGGATCTTTGTATAAATTGCTTTGCCGCTGATTAAATTCTGAGTTATTAAGCGGCAACATTTGCATTTCGAGAAGAATATATGCCGAGGCTAGAGCTTGTTGGTCTACTCTTCCAGGAACTCCAGAAGTGCACCGGAAGTTTAATATGTTATCCGGATGTGTCTGTGCTACAAGAGAATTACTAGTTTAATAGGATATGAACTATCTTATTTTCATTGATGAAGATGAAGAAAGCACCGAAATCGCCTGGACCAGCAATTCTAGTCAGTTTGGCAGCAAGAGGGTCGTTCTTCTCTTATACGGAAAGCGAAAGCCGCAAGAAATCGTGTGCACCGATGGTGGTAGCGGCTGTGGTGACGTTGCTGGCGTTGCTGGTGGTGATGACCGTGGCTCGGGACGATTCCGCCATAAAACAAGGAGTTTACTGGCGATTTACTGAAAATTATCGTTCTTCCGCTTGGATGTACAGAAATTTCAGGCTTACGTCACATCCGGTGACATCGTGGTCAGCTCCTGTTGACTTTAGGATCCATGTCATTGCTAGTTTAGATTCTCAGGATTGTTTGTGTTTTTATTTTTATTATAGTCTTATTTTTATGTATTTACCAGTTACGGCTATTCTTCGCTCTATTCTTGGGGGTAAGCGTCGCGGTAACCGTAGACGCTCTTCAGGATCCCAGGACGCGGAACCAAAAAGTTCTGCTGCACGTCCGTCCTAATGGAGATGCTGCTACGATCATTGATTTCCAACCAATTCGAGTAAATCGGCAAGTTGAGGCAACTTCCAAGAATGTTCAGAAGGTATACCTGATACTCAAGTTTTAGTTTTCATAGCAATTGTAGTGCAATCTTTGAATGACATAATTTTTGGGTAGACTACCATACAGAAACGACAGCTTCCGATTAACCAGCCGACGCCACAAGCTCTTATTGAACATCTCACGCGAACGAACGACGCATCGTTTTTGTTGCCCACAACGGGGGCAGCAGCAAAAATCCACGCGAATGGCATCGCGGCTCTGTCGAGTCAAGAAAAGTCGTTGGGTGCTAATCTGGAATTGAAGATTGGTCAGGAGCCTTTGGCTTCCGATCGTATTACTTTCGTAACGCCATCGATTGTCGTTCCTCAAGAGGCACAAAAGAGACATCATGTAGGATCGCATGGTCATGGTCATCATCATCATGGACATGGTCATCATGGTCACCATAAACATGGACATCATCACGGTCATCAACATGGGCATCAACACGGACATCATCATGATGAGAAGCACAGTCATCATGAAGACCACCATCACAAACATGGACATCAACATGATGAAGGTCACAAACATGAGGAAGATCATCATCATAAGCACGGACATGATCATAAGCATGGTCACAATCACCATGAAGATCATAAGCATGGCGAGGATCATCATCACAAACACGGTCATGACCATAAGCACGGACATGACCACAGCCATGATCATAAACACGGTCATGACCACAAACATCACGGTGAACATAAACATGAGCATGGGCACGAACATCATTCAAAACATGAACATCATGAGGAACACAAACATCATGGCGAGCACCATCATCATCACAAACATGCGCATCACAATGAGCACCATCACCACCATGACCATCATCATATCAACGAGCATCACCATCATCATACACATAAGGAAACTGAGACCCATCATCATCATCACGGCCATGATCACAAGGAGGATCATAAGCATGAGCATAAGGAAGACCATGCTCATCATCATGGACACGATCATGCGCACGGACACAAAGAGGAACACAAGCATGCTCATCACGAAGATCATCATCATGGACATGATCACAGTCACAAGCACGGTCACGAAGAAGATCACAAGCATGGTCATCACGAGGATCATCACCATAAGCATGAACATGATCACAAACACGGTCACGAGGAATCTCATCATCATGGGCACCACGAAGATCACAAACACGATCATCATGAAGAACATGCTCACAAGCATGGTCACGAGCACAAGCATGGTCACAAAGAAGATCATCACCATGGACACCATGAAGATCACCACCATTCTCACAGCGAAGATCACAAGCATGATCATCATCAAGAGCACAAGCACGGACACGATCATCACGAATCTCACAAACATGGTCACGAGCATAAACATGGTCACGAGCATGACGAACATCACAAACATAAGGAAGATCATCATCACAAGCACGGCCATGATCACAAACATGGGCATGAGCATCATGAAGATCATAAGCATGCCGAAGATCATCATCACAAACACGGGCATGACCATCATCACAAACATCACGAAAGTCATCAGCATTCCGTTCACGAGGGTCATTCTCACGGGCATCACGGTCATCATGGTCATCACGGACATCACGGTCATCATTTTGGCGCATCACAAAAGCACGAAAAGTTTGTTTTCCCAGGGGAGAGCGCTCCATTGGGAACTGCGGCAATTATTGTTACTGCTGCTCCTGATACCACTATCGATGATACCAGAAGCCTCTCATTTGACATTGGCGTTGACACTGATGCCGATGCTGATGTTGATGCTGACGCTGATGACAATGTTGGCATCATTTCCGGTATCCAAGATGGTCAGACTGAAAACTCCAAAATTTCAAGGATTGATATTCCTGGCGGAGCAACCGTTGTACAAATCTAAACATCGTCTGACCAATTGCCTAGCAAATCTCCTCAGTTGGATAGAGATTAGTTGAGTCTTGCAATACTCAACAAGGATCAAGGCTTCCAACATGGCAGCCGCTAAGCCTATAAATTTCCAGAAGTAACCTCTGGAGGATGCGTCGCACTCCGTAACGTCTTTTATTTTTTATCTGACATTATACGCAATCAACCAACTAGTCGCTTATACCGGAAGTCCTATAAAACCGATACCAAGATAGTGGAATTGGACAGATGAAAGAAATCTAAATCACAGGAGGACTCAAGTAATTTCTATTAATTAAGGAAAAAAGTATTATTTTTGTTTATATACTTTAATATTCATGGTTGTTGAAAAATAAAGCTTGATCATCGTTTCTCTAGTTCTTTTATTTGATGCTGATGATAATCTATACGATAGGAAACTTCATGCACGTAATTCGGCTCACAATCGAAGCATGAGGAGGGAAAGTACGCGCGCTTTGCCGCGCGACTCGCCAAGAAGTTAGAATTGCAAAATTAATTTGATCGAAAGTTTGCGAAGCGAAGCCCATGTCTACGTCGCGCGGCTCTGAAGTTTTCTTGCGTTTTTTTTCCACGTTCATAAATAATTCACCGAGCAAGTAGCAAATACTTTAATTACAGTCAGTCGCTACTTGATAATCTTTAACTATTCGCTTAATTTCTAGTCCACTTTAACGGGCCGTATACATTAACAGTTTTTCAAACGTTCTTCCACATAACGATTTTCTGCTATTTTTCAAAAACTGTCTAAGCACTTAATAATAATGACAGAGATTCTACTGGTTACATAAAAAATATATAAATTGTATATGTAAACTCACATTCATATATTTGCGTTATATATTTTCCTAAAAAAATTTAAAAATTTTTCAAAATTACTAAACGCATATCGCGTGCTACGTTTCAGCAACTGAATCACTTACCTTAGCTTAATTCAAATAACAGGTGTAAACGAAATGATGGCATGCGATCAGATACAATGCCCAGCGTCGCGACGCTATATGCAGCAGTCAGTGATACGTGGGTTAGTACTGGCGGATACTTTCACTTCCGGAATTAAGGTGTGGTGGTCACGCCAGTCACCAAGTTCCAATATATTAATTAATATCCGGCTGCGGTCGCAAGGGACGTATTACACAGTCCAGTAAGCTAAATGATCCATCAAATTTTGACTCTAATATCTGCAGGACGTTCCACCAAACGAATTTGAAGTTGTCTTCAAACCATGTTAAATTACAGATTTTCAAATACCCAAAGCGACGAAAAGGATGGTCAAGTTAGCAGACGAAACATTATTTCTATAACGTCTGTCCAATGAGATTAGACCTTGGTGTAATTTTCTATAGGTAGCAGCACTGGTAACAGCAGTGAGAAATCATGGCGACCATTGCTACACGTTACGAGGTTTGAGGTTTTGTGTCGGGGCGGTCGGGGCACGTGAGAAACTCTTGAATGCTGGCCATTTGAGAATGGCTGTGCTTGGAGTCAGAAGCTTTCAAGAAGCTCCAATCAATTGGTTTTTACTCTTCGCGCTAAGAAAAAGCATTAGTTGCTTACGAATGGTTTCCCATCCACTACTACCATTTCTTGACTTCCACTTAGGCCTAGTTCGTTCTGCCATTTACTACATCACCGTCTACGATTACAATTTCACTTAAATTTATCTTTCTATAGATATATGATACGTGGTTTATGTTTGTTATATTTTCAAACATAGAATACTTAGAGATAATAACAATCTTATGACTCAAAATGTATCTCCTACTAACCGATGATATCGTAATCACAGTGACAATCAGATTCGTGATGTTCATTCGACTAAGCAGCCACGTGGCTCGTTTCATGATAGTGTAAAATCGAATCAAAGTGGACACAGTATCTATGTATTTATCACAGCATGCGTAAGCCAGCCGTTTCAGCCAGCCAGCCAACCAACGGACCCGCAGACGTGGATGTTAACACGATTTATGGGTGGGTAAAGGCTTTTCGAAATTTGCATTAGGTAGCTAGAGTGAGGGTCATGAAAGACTGGAAAGAGAGAAAAGAGAATAATTCAAGCGGAAATACGTTTTACCGGAAGCCTAACACTGTACTTTGAAGAGTATCTGATTTTTTATTATTTTTTATAAATCATCCAACTTTATTACGCATTAATATTTATCGACGAGGACGACATCTGTTCGCGATTAAATTGTGTCAATAGTTCTTGATTGTCTCGAGTTTTTTTTAACATTTAGGTCCATCTTCATATTTATATAGTCTTTGTTCTGCGTGAACAACGTAATGCAAGATAAAAGCTTGGAAATGTCGTGGCTCGTTGCTACTTCTGGACACGAGAGGAATAGAAAACTGTGGATGAACCGAATGCGCATGCGCATACAGACGGGGTGAGTTTCTGGCGGTCGTGGCGGTTGGGTCTTCAACTCGCGTAGACGAGACAGTCAGTGGCAGTTATCGCGTCGCGACGTTCGCCGGTACTTCGCGACGTTTTACAACAATTTGTGACAAAGCAATGACTGATTTTATAAGACGTCTATAGTAAAAGTACGAGAGGATCGTTAGGCTAAAACAGACGGTTAGAACTTTTCGCGGAAATAAGGTTGATCGAGCTTTTTGCCTTGGCTGAAATTCAAAAGTTTTTCTTTGACAATGCCATCACGGTGCTCTTTATCATGAATTATTCTAGTGTCTATAGAAAACATTTAAACAATGAATAAGCATCGTGCCAGTGATGTAAGTAATATCGTTGAAAACTGTAAGAACGTGAGAATGACTATTCTTTATTCGTGAATTTGTTTCGTGGTTCCCCTATGAGACATTGACAAAGGTGAAAAGTAAAATAAAAGAAAGGGAGAAAAAATGGTGAAAGAATTGTAGCAGGTTATCCGATCGGATTTTCTCATTTCCTGGTAGTGCGCGAGATTTATGTCTCCCGTTGGTCCAGTGAGTCCTACTCTCTCTTTACTCTCTCGCGCTTGTTTCTTCCAGAAAGAATAATTCTTGGAATTCGTGGAATCTTAGTCGGAAGATTCTCGAAAGACTTATTGTTCCGTAGCGATGAATGGTTGTTCCGTGTTTTAAATGATATCAGTGATACAGAGACATAAAGTGAATTTGAGGAAGCAGGAAAAGACTATTTAAACGACGTAGGAAACTGCCGGCAAGTAAATCGTATATTAAGGATGGCATGAGAGAGATATACAGAATAATGTAGAGAATACGGAATATATAAATTTACAAGAGGTTATTAGGAGCTTGTGACTGATAAGAATTCGAGTTGAACCGGTAGCGACGGCACCGGTAAAACATTGGCTGTGTAAAATGCCTGGAATTGCCAAGGAGTCCTTTACATATTTTCAGTAAAGGACTCTCGTGAAATTCCATCATCGATGAACGAATTACTCGAATAGCTCGGATAGCTTGGATGATTGAGATAACACAAATAACCGAATCGATCGATTATCTCACCTCGCCGATACATCAGAGGCGTGGCATGCGTTGGTTCTTAAATTTTCAAGAAAAAGAAAAATCAAATCACGTATCAATCTGAGACTGTAACGAGATCACTAAGCGCAAAGAGTTTAGATAATCGATACAGGAACCCCTGAGACGCTGCTTCTAAGAAATTAAAATCTGTCTGTCACGACCACGTGATCTTTGGAAAAGTTCTAGATCACGTAATATTGTCATGTAGTGGAATAAAAAATTGTACCACAAATTTGTATTCATCCTTCGCTGACGAGATTAACAAAAGTAGATAAATGGACCAGTGGATACCTAACAGATAGATTAGAGACATTTGGACGCAGAAAGATTCAAAAACAAGTAAAAAAGGACATTGGGTATGTAACGTCGAAAATTAAGTGTTAAAAGATTATTCAGGCAAGTGAAAAGGTTAAATAAAATTCAAATTCCAAGGTAAAGGAATATAGAAGTTTCGAAAAATATTCATAAGAAAAAAAGTTGGTGAATTTAAAGCGAATTCGAGAGTGTCCTGCGAGTAAGAACGACGTGTCTAAGTCCTGAGTGAAGTTTAAGGCGTGACGTTCAGGTCGATCAGTCTGTGATGGCATGAAGACATTAGTAAGGAGGTGTCGGCCCAGCGAGGAGGAGGATGAGGATGGTGGTGGGCATAATGGTGCTGGGTCAGCTTCTGACGAGGCTTCTACTTGCGGCCCATGCTGGGGACAGACTTGCAGCAGCCAGAAGAATCTTGAGAGACGTTCCACTGATAGACGGGTGAGTTGGTAAAAATTTTCTTAGATCATCCACCATCTTTGTTTTATATATTCGTATAATTGTAACAAGAAATTTCTTTTGTGTTTTTGAAGAACTCAACATCTACAGTATTTCTCACTAGAATCCAAACGAGCTTGGAATTGTGAATTTGCGAAGTACATTGTGCGTCTAGTCAGCCAGTGACATTAACACGTGATAGAGAAATCTAGGAAATTTAAATAGACGCCGTTGAGAACAATGTCCTGCTAATGACGTGCAATGAAATATTTCATGTGCGTGCCCGTAATTACACCGATAATTAAGCTTCCCGTCACGGCTCGACATTGGCCCTTAGCTCGGTATTAGTATAGGGACAGGGAATTGTACTGGTACAATTATACTGCATACGTAGAACGTACTACAACAGTTTGAAATACCTCAAGTAGATACGTACAAGAGAATGATAGTAAATTTTTTAAAAGTCATTGAAAAAGTTATGATTTTACATTATATAACATTACCATGAACAAGTATAAATGTACTAGATTTCTAGAAACCGTTGATGCGCGATCAAGTATTAAATGTACAATTCGTTTGTAGGTTAAATATTAAATGAACAAATTTTAGCGTATAATGCAACCGTCACTCTAATTACGTAGTTCGCAATGTTTATGGCATTCATTTTTGTGCGGGAATATTTAATTACCGTAGGTCGTCACTAGGGAGGCTACAAAGCGGGCGTCGTGGTGCATTGGAATATTCAACGAGGAATGCAAAAGAGAGAAAAAAAGGAGAAAGAGTGATAAAAAGCAATGGTGTGAATTTTCATGGGAAAAGTCGTTACACCTGACGCTTCCCGTCGGGCCCCAGACACGGCGGCCTTACAAATCTACTGCGTCGTTTCGATGAATTCCAAATATTCTATACGTTGGAGAGATAAAGGGGAATGGTGGAACTAGTGGATCGAAGGCCGTACTCGTGCGAATGGATGAAGGAATGGGATTGGGAAAAATGATAAGAGTCGATGAAAACCAATGTACGATCGAAGGGGAAGTGTTTGGTGTAAGATTTTAAATTTTCCATTAAACGTATACACGAGTTTCCATGTACGCAACAAGTATCTCTGTTTAATCTTGACATAAGTTTACCAAAGCTTCTCTGCTTTGACTTGGGAAATAGGCACGTAATAGGCTATGTTTAAAGTCTTGTGAGGCATAAGGTAACGTAACAGCGCTTGGAAAGTTAAAAGCAGGAAAAAGGATTTGGGACAGTGTTCATGGTTAAGGGTCAGAAAAGGGTCAAAGTGGTTTGCGACGATGTTGCCAAGTAAAAGCAGCGTTAAAGGATGCTCGCGTTTACTTAAATTTACGCACATTTCTTGTTTTCTCTTACTTAGTCGATGTCTTTATCTCTTGCTTGTATCTGCCTTTTTATCTCTCTTGGCCATTGCTAAGCGCTTATTAGCAGCCTCGTAGTAACCTAACATCCTGGAAAGTGTCGACTACCATTACACCCCTTTGTGCTGATCTCTAAATGGCGACGCTGTGAACGACGGCCTTGACAGACGCCCCAGGAATCCTTGGTAACCTTTTAATCCAGCTTACCATCTTAAATACGTAATTCTTATTCTGGTACAATCAACTAGAGGAAAAAGTAAAACCACTTACATGGAAACTTTGAAATGTCTCATTTCCTGTAATATTTTTTTCTTCTCTTTTTATTCAATGTATCACACGATTTAGCAAGTAGGTTATGTTTGGCTTGAAGTTGGCCTCTAGTTGGCATTGTAATATTTCGTTGTCAATTGATTCGCGATACTTAAAAGTTAGACAAGTAAATTTGTAATTGGAAAATAAGTGTAAGTAAAAAAACCCTATAGAAGTAACTAGATTATCCGAATTATCACGAACTGACTATGCGTAAGCACGTAACTAGTTTACAGCACTATAGTACGGAATATGTATATAGGTATAGTGTTGGTACAAGTTAATTTTGAGTCTACGGCGCTAGGCGGCGCTATAGTAGACCATGCCATTGGTATACTACTGGGGTGCACGGGTTGCGGTTTATGGAAGGTACAGATAGGAAGTTGCCCAGGAATTAATGTCAGGTTCCTGCAACCGCCTCAACTAACTTCCTTTCGAGTTTCTTGAGTCCACTCAAGCGGACATACTGGCAAAGTGGTTGCTGGTTCTGTACGACCTCATTAATTCTCACATGTTAATGGGGGCTGAAAAAAAAAGTCTAAAAAATCATACAGTGACAATAGTTTGCAAAAAACCTTCATAGGGATCAGTATGGACACTTGCGGTTGGTAAAAAAAAAATGAAGGAACGAAAACGGAAAACGAAAGAAGAATCAGAGGAATGAGATTCGAATAATAAAGAAGGTGCTCTCGCATTGTTTCAGGCACAACGACCTCCCTTGGAACATCCGGAAGTTTCTCAAGAGCCAGCTCAGGGACTTCCGGTTTGATGATCTCAGGGAGACTCATCCGTGGTCCCGAAGCGCTTGGAGTCATACGGATCTCAGACGACTCAAGGAAGGGATGGTTGCTGCCCAAGTAAGTCTAGCCTAGGTACCACGGTAATTAGAGAGATACCGACGCCGACGCCATTGTCGCTCTCGTAATTACAAGAGGTTGGATTAGTCGATGGAACTTCTAATCGCTCGACTTTATGCCATTTTTACCAACCTGAAGTGGCGTGGTATCACATGGTTAAATGTAATTAGACAGGAATCGAGGTCAGTAATTAATTTAAATGAATTTCTGAAGAATTACAAATAATCAAATGCCTTAAGACAAACTGTTGCTTTTATTGTATCTCATATAACTTTTATTTCTTTTTTTCTCTTCCTTACGTCCAATTCTAATGCCTGACGGTGGGATTCGTATGAGGACTCTTGACGCGATGAATCGCGGCATCACGCTAGCGTCACCTCGAGTGTTGGCAAGGCCTCACCATAACCCCGGAAATTCGATAGCTTCCCCTTCCTTCCGGTTCTCCTACTCCGTCAACTCCCGACGATGTCATCTCTCAAGTTTCGTAATGGAGGACTTGTGTGACGAACGAAACGAGGCGAGACGAAATGAAACGGAGCGAGTGGGTTGGGTGGCAAGGTCGCGAGGGGCGGGTGGGTGGTGGCAGGGCGAGAAAAGGAGGTGAGGGAGGAAGAAATAAGGAAGGTATAGAGTAAAGGAAAGAGATAAAAAATATATGAAAGGAAAGGAAATTGCGTTGCCACAAAACTCGACGCTATTGTCAAAATCATGCGGATACAGAAAAAGATGTGCGAAAGAATTTCCAAGCAAAGAGATAGAAAATTTGCGAGTTGGTAGATTCGATAGCCATCTCTCCTTTTCCACCCTTTACACCGCATAAGGGAACATTCTTCGATTAATATAGCTGTCGTTCTTCGACATCGTGCAAGTATGTGATATAAGGGTAGTGGTAAGAGTCAGGATCAGAGAATAGGGGATGGGGTTGAAAATATAGGGTTGAGAAGTCAAAGTGAGGATATCCAGAGCTTCTGCTTAATAAAAGGTTGAGAAGCGTAATAGAAGCGACTTTTGGAATTAATAAAAGGGTGCTTATAGGTAGAGTAGTCTTTAATAACCGAGGATCAATGGGAAACTGCAAAAGTCGATATGAGTTGACAATGGCGTATTTACTGTTGAGGAATAGTTTGAAAAATTGCAAAATATTTTATACTGATTTATCCGTTATATTTCAAGCTGTCCAATTATTTTATGAATAGAATTAAGAGCAATGAGTCAACTTTGACCCTGTTGACTGTGTATATGCATCTGTCTGTAGGCTGTTCTAGCTCGTACCATAGTGTTACTCACAATCAGTATCTTTTAACGCGCGTGTGTGTGTGTGTGTGTATATATATGTATATATATATGTACTTGGGAGAGTAAGTAGCCTAGGGCGCTGAAGGATGGTACAGCCCGCAGCATCCACTCTTGACTCGATTCATCACTGTCGCGGTTAATTTAGACTTTAGACGTTGTATATATACAGGTACACCTCGATAGAATGAGAAATCCGTGACGCGAAAACGCGCAACGGTTTATGTAATCATTGATCGCATGGACCTCGGAGTCTGAGTGGTTTTGAAAATTTACGAGTATTTATCTCACGTGTATATCAGTCGAGACGTAACGCTGCCCCTGGGAAATTGTGAAAATCAGACCACGAAGTTTTAGTCGAGTGATTCGCGAGGATTTCACAGTTTTCTCGTATTGTCCTGACGTGTATACCTCGGGTGCACGTAAAATTTCGTTGGGAATACCGACTGAGCGTTATAGCCAGGAACGTTTGAAACGCGGAATACCCGTAAGGTGCGGAACGTTGGAATGTGGGTTAGACGCTGGGAGAACGGGAAAGTGGCAGGCTTGATCGAGCCCCCGGTGCTGCACCGGGAACGCTAGGGGGCTGCTTTTATCGTTGCAGTTACGAAACTTCGAAAGCTTCGAGATCCCGCTGTAGTATCTACTACTTCCTCTTTGAGTAGCGTCCGCCATCTTGCGATTCTCGATAATATCGAAGATCCATAGTCGGCATTTATTTTAGTTCGAGGCGCCCTCTGTAAATCGAGCGAGACGTTATAACCTCAAAAAATGTCAAGCTATTGAATTGGGATGATTTGAAACGTTATTATAGTCACCGATTATTACGAGTCGTTCGTAAAATTCATAGTGGATTGTGGGATACGTGTGATCGATTTGATATTAACGTGAACATGGTATAATCATAGCTTTACGTAATCATCCGGCGTCGTATAACAAAATTGTTGCACTCTGTTACTACGTGTTTCTCTCTTTCTTGTTCTCTGGGTATTCGAGTGTTTCGTATCACGTAGCGAGGAGGATACGTAGGAACAATAATGGCGCTGCGGAGATTGTTGGGATTCTAGGGATTGCTGGGATTACCTTGGTGCAAGTGTACGGGTGGGATGCATAGAAGTAGGAAGTGAAGTGAACGAATGAAACTCGAGGTTTTGATATTTGACTTCTGTTGCAGTTCTGGTCGGCGTACGTGCCATGTTCCTCGCAGCATCTTGATTCGGTCCAGCTGGCACTTGAGCAGATTGACCTGATACGACGTCTGGTCAACAAACATCCACAGAGCATGGTACTCGTCAGCAGTGCCGAAGGTGTGTATTACTGAATCAACACGTTGCTAAATAGGTCTTAAAAAATTAATTTTATTAAATTTAACGTTGCTATTATTACTTTTTACTTTTCATTATTTAGAATACGAATCACGAGCGGATTGAGACTGTATGAATATTTTCCTGGTCAATCCAGCCTTTGTCTTTCTGGATATAGAAAATCGAAGAACAAACGACATCGTGTATCGAACAGTACGTCAAATTTCCGTGCTCGAGGAACATTTGTTCGAAGCAGAACGATTCGACGTAAATTCTATCGGATTCTCTGGCAGCCAGCCAGACCAAAGCGAAGGAGGGTCAAAGGTGGCTGTTACCCCCTCAGTGTAGCTACACGATTCTCTCTTTACTCCTTTACTCCTTCAGCCCAGATTCTACCGGCTCCTCATCAGCTACCAGAAAGGAGCGGCGGGGAGATTCCTTTAAAAAATTTAGAATGCACTTCAAGTCCGGAAACGACGAATCGTTCGTGGAAGACGATGAAGCGTTTACATGATAAAAATCCAAGGGTCTGTTATATAGGTTATGTTAGTACGACTCTGAAACAATTTGCAATGTCTGATTTAATACAGCTTCAAGAGAGCACAAGATGGAATCGTCAGGGAACGAAGCCGTGGAACGTATTTGCTTCAAAGCATTCTGTAGTGCAAAGAAAAAAAAATGGATAAGAGGATGGTAAAGAGAGCAATAGAAAAAAAAGACAAAAAGATGCAACTCCTGCAGGTACTTCAGGTACTTCAGTTAACAAAAAAAAAAAAAAAATGGGGGTAAACTCCATCGAGGAGCACGTGCTACGAGAATGAAACGTTTGAGAGGTCTCTCACCCTTTTCAAGCGTTGAAGCTATTAGCGTTAATAACGATAGCTATCGATAGGTCGATTATTGGAAAAATTAAAGCAGTTCACAGTAAATGATTGGGTATATAAGCCAGTCAAGGGAGCATTTGATAAATTCATACAGTCCAGTTCAAAGTTCATGAAATTTCATATAATCAATATACGCATTGAAACGTTAAATATTAATTTGTTTTCGTAATTTTGTTGTAGGCATTGAACGTGCACATAAGGATGGTAGATTAGCCAGTCTGATAGGTGTAGAAGGAGGACATGCCGTAGGTGCGAGTCTGGCTGTCCTGAGGATGCTGTACGAATTGGGAGCGAGATATCTCACCCTGACGCACACATGTAACACGCCTTGGTGAGTATCTAATCCAACTAATCCAGCTAATCCAAGTAATCCAGCTGCTCCAAGCATTTCTGGCAAGACTACAAAGCCAACGGCAAGACGTAACCATCTTGCAGTAGTTTCCTTCAGATTATTGTTTATTTAATTGCGGGAATACCTTTTCTGTTCGGCATCCAGACTAATCGTTGCTTACGTAGCCTTATCCTTTCTTTATCCTTTCATCCCTTTATCCCTGTTATCGTCAGGTGGGTATCCAGGACGACCAAAGGGTTCACCCTCCTGGGTTGAACTATGAAAGTTTTACTGGCGATCAAGGATCGATTCTGCGATTGCTATTGATAAATTATATAAATGATGAAAAGGATCTGTGGCTTTGCTGTAACGATTGAAATAATTAATTTACAATTGTAAACCAGCGCCACAATGACCCTTAAAACTTTAAACGAATGACGCGAATACAAAAGGTATCGAGCGAGGTCGAGTCGTTGAACTCCCATAGGAGGAGCAGCTCCGTTGGTGCTGGAGGAGAATTCAGAATAAGTGGTAAAGGTTACGTCGACAGGTCGAGAAGAACACACAGTTGAACATGGATACTACTCAAAGTTTGTTAATTTATGGATTCCAATATTTCAAGGATCAGTATGCGACCCTGGGACTATTCTGAATGTGACTTCCACTTTCCAAAGTGACTATTAAATAGATTAGGCGATAAGAGACAGACGAAGATGATCATCCGACACGGATGTTGTGATCGCTTAGAGTCATAACAACGGCATATCGCAATGATTATCAATCACTGCCAATAACAGAAGTGGAAATACTTCATGATAGCTGCAATTTATAGAGCACTTCGCTCTGTCAGCACTTGGTACTCACCTAAATAACGTTATTGCCGTTATCGTTATCGTTACACGTCTGCGGCTGCCGCTTCGTTGCAGCTTCGTTGCAGTTTCATTGCCATTTCCGTTACCATAATCGTAACTGCTTGACCATACCCTGCCATTAGAGGGCCGTGAGGCCACAATGTTACAGCAACGACTAGAGGTGCTAATAGAGCTAAAAGAGAGAGGGTGCAATAATACTGAGGATTGTTGCTATAGTGTTACTGACGTGTTGGTTCGGTAGGGCAGACTGCAGCACAGCGGATGAACCTGGTCAAGTGCCTCACATCGGCGGCCTCTCCAACTTCGGCAAGGTGAGTCCACCGCTAAGGCAATCATTTTTTAAAATTTAATCATTTCATAATTTCATTAGACATTAGTCACTTTTTGTTTTATCTTATTTTTTTTTAGTAGATCCTTGGACGCAGTTCGAACTCTGTCAGTCTGTCTGTCTGTCACGTTATCTCGATCAAGGCAAAAAATTCCAAGTTCCTGGGGCTCACTGATTGCCGGACAAATGGGAATCAGATTGGCCAGTGGACGGGGGTTGCCTGTTTAGACAGCGTTCGACCGACTGTCGGTGAGTCGAGGGCCGAGCACGTATAGGGTGGAAGGAAGTTTTTGTTAGGTCGCTTGTGACAGCTCAGGAAAGCAGCAATGGATCATTCGTTGAGGCAGAGAGCAAAGAGATTGTCCGTTACGCGTGAGCGGATAGCACAGACAGCACAGCAAGCACTCTATTCCCTAGTCCTTTAGGGCGTGTTTGCACGTCGGATCGAATTTAGGTAGTTTTTGGTGGACGGATCAGACAGTTGGCCCCATTTTGCCTACTTCCCTAGAATACGGGATATCTACCAAGCCTGACTTTCTTTATTTGACAGGATGTATCTGGCCTTTTAAAACCTGTACAGGTCGATCTATAACAATTCGTAGATATCTTGCTATCTCAATTTCAAGTTCAATTAAAAATTTTTTTTATTTTTATTCGGAAACATGATATATCGCTCCTAGCGATTAATCGAAGCGATACGGTACTGCAGCAAATTCACGTAGTACGTTCCAAGCAGCCAAGCTGCCTGCAACCTCGAAGGGCGAACGAAGCTATGAAAACCCCCTTCACCTTGTATTCGAAATTTGTTCTAGAACCAGCTGAAAAAAGTAGTTTAAAACAATGGCCTTTGCGTCTTTAAGGTTGGCCCTCTCCAATATCTATTTTCCAATTTATCTCATTACAACCAAGTCTCGTTGTCCTTTTCTACTGTAGTTATTCTCATGACGTCCTTTAATACCTCTTGAGGTCCTTAAAATGGACTTGCGTGAATCTGCGCGTCTGCGGAGAATATCCCGAATGGCCTGATAAGACAAGGCGTAAAATCTCATTTGGATCGGTAGCTGATAAGAGGAACGAATATCC
>JARPRH010000860.1:135939-148974 GCA_031763665.1 Calameuta haemorrhoidalis
TTAAATGCTTCTCATTTAAAAACTATTGCGAATTTTTGCAAACGGTTTGCGGGAGGGTACTCAGGGCACCTCCAGCCCGCCCACTTCCCGGTCCAAAAGTAGTTCTGGGACACCCTGTATATTTAAGAATTTGGTGGATTCCTTGAAAGCTTCCCGACATTTACTTTGTGTTTCAGGTCCACGACGCTCATGCGTATTACGACGCACGAATTTGCCCCTTTTCTCGATATTTAATAGACTGTGTCTATTTCTTTTCTGTGGACCTACTAACCTGCTAATATATGTATATCGTGAAATACCATTGTCCGCCATAGTTCCATATGAAAGTTTCCGTCCTTTTTATTCTATATGCTGTACATATGGATCTTGTAGTTTATGCATGCGTCCCTGTCATCACATAAATATCATCCCTTGGTCCTTGTGAGTACTTATCACATATGTGAATTTGTAGGCTAGGTTGTCCTTACTAGATTTAAAATAAAAAATAAAGTTTTTTTTATCATCGTGTTAAGTTTTTACCTATTTCTTTTAATAAGAGGCAATAAAAGTGCATACTCGTAAAAGGGGAAAGAGGGTGTTGAAAGTATGAAAATTATTGGAAAGAATGTTCAGTGAATGCTCCGCTTGGAATTTCTTCCCGGACTTTTAACGACGAGCGAGTTTCCTTTTTTTGTTTTGTTAGATTTTGTATTATCGGACATTTCTTTTTGGCATTTATTCCAGCAGGATAGATGATAAATAATCTTGTTAACGTGAAAGCTTGTCGAAGCATCCGGTACGTTTATGCGTTACAGTATCGTAGGTTATAGGTTATTGGAGATTCGTATGGATAGTCGTATTATTTTACAGTCTTATAGTCATATTACTTTAACAGAGATTGAGGCTTTGATAAGAATCCAGTAGTATTTGCGTATTGCAATTTTTTCCCAGATTTAAACTGGTTCATTGGCATCATCTTGATTTTTAGATTTCGCGGTTCTACGACTTTCAAATTTGCAACGGCAGCCGCTGCTACGTACAAGCTTCCCTATGCTCTCACGGAAGTACTCCACTATCTGCGGATTAGCGACCTGCGCTAAAAGCGTACTCAGTCAGTCCGCTAGTTTTGGTTAATTACTTTGGCAGCTTTTAGCGAGCAGCAACGAGGCACGAGATCTCCCAGTACCAGGAAGTCTTCTCCCCTCTTATTGAAAGCCGTGAAGACATAAAAGGAGAGGAAGCAAAGAAAGAAAGAAAAAAAAGAACAGGTGCACGTTGACCGGAAGTGACGGGATCCCCTTTGAAACCGCCTGGCGGACCTTTCTCCAAACTTTCCTCTAATTAGGTAGAAAGGGAAGTAGTTTTGAAACCAAACTTGTTTCGAGAGCTTGCACCCGGAGGCGCCATTTCGGAAGAGAGGAGGACCAAGACTAGTCAGCCGGATGACCTGGGACCAGAGTTCACAGCCAGACTCACTCTAAGAGAAAATACTACTGGACCGAACATAAGATACTGTAGTACAGACTGTACAAATTCAAAGAAACTGACAATTGGATCAACGATACTGAACTACTTCAGAGGGTTCAAGTTTAAACTGCGAGAGGTCTGTTAGACTCTTGAGAATTATTTTTTCCAAGGATACATGGGCCACTTTGAGTACAGCATCAATCTGGACCAAGGGTAACTAGGTAGATGGAGCTGGTTCACATAGCGTTCATGTAATACTATAATCGCTATAATATTCAGGATGCGTAAGGATCCAAACGGAGTCCTAAGGATCTTTTGAGTACTGTTGAGGATGCAAGGGTTAGGTTAGGTTAGGTTAGTCCCGGAAGTCTGAGACACCGGTATAACCGCTCTGCTGGCTGTTCCGTGTCAGGGAAACTAACAAGACAGCTTGAGCAATAAATGTCACTGGTATAACGTGGGTTCGATATTCCAAGTCTGGGCTCTGCGGTCTGAGCTGTGCCCGACACATGTGTCTAAATCGTAAGAGTTCGTCTGCGTCTAATGATATTAATTACTTAAATTGTTATAATTAGTACATTGTGATCCTGGTTCGACAGACCTCATTTCTTTTAATGCTATTTTGTGATCACTTTGTGACTTTAATATTTATCCTGCAGAACATCGTAGTGGAGATGAATAGATTAGGCATGATGGTGGATCTCTCGCATGTCTCGGTGCCAACGATGCTGGACGCAATGGAAGCTTCCAGGGCGCCTGTCATCTTCAGTCACAGCAGTGCTCACGCTTTGTGCAATTCTTCGCGCAATGTGCCTGACCATGCGCTACGACTTCTTGTAAGTAGATTTAATAATGATTCGATAATAATTTTAAAAAAATTGATTTTAGTCTTGATATTTCTTTGGATTTTCATTTTCAGGCGCAAACTGGAGGAATAGTCATGGTCTCTTTCTATCCACACTTCATCAGCTGTGGAGAGAAATCGACCCTACAGGATGTCGCCGGTGAGCTGGATTCTTCGGAACTTCAGTCTATAGGATTATTTATTTAATTTCAAAGAAATAACAAAGATTTCAATCAGAAATTTCATTTTTTTAACTTTCGTTCGAAATCCAAATTCATCCGCTCGTACATCGGATTACCAAGATTGCCGTAGTGATTGATTTGCAAATAGGTAGTGCGTGAGCTTCCTGATATTACGATCCGTTACGATGGTTATGATGAGGGCGGAAGGGAGGTGGCGGAAGGGGAGAAGTAGTAAACGCGTGGACGATATCCGGCAATCGTTGCACTAGCGAAATATCGATTGGGGTTCCCGTTGGCTGACCTGCCCACTCGGAGAACAATATTTCTCTATTAGAAAGGAAGCAAAACTGGCTGGAATTCTGAAATAGCACGTTTCAATGAGTACCGAATTATTGTTAATTTCTTTTTTTTTCTTTAATTCACAGCGCATATCAACCACATACGAAAAATAGCTGGAGTGGATCACGTCGGAATCGGAGCTGGCTACGATGGAATCAATTTGTAAGTAATTTTTTTTGCTCATTTGACTTTGCTGATCCCTCGTATGGCCGTAGTGAGCCGCAGTGAATGTGAACGAAGACCCCGAAGTAGTATTATCAGGCGGCAGAATCTACAGAGGCAATAAATTAAGAGCACGGGTCTGAATTTCTGGGGAAAGAGTCAATCCCCCTCCACCCCGGCACGATCAGTCAATCAGGAAATCAGCAAACCCAAATCTCTGCGAAATGACTCAAAGAACAAATGGGTGAATGACCCAAAATAGGCAAATGAGCTGAAAAGATAAATTAGAACTGAAAAATGATTGGTAGTTACGTTTTGTTACTGTTTGTCAAGCAGTTGTAACTTTTGTGCCGATTGGAATTTTTTTTTCTTTGTTATCTCATTACTTAATTCCAATTCTTATTTATCTTTTATATCCGAGCGAGCTCTTGATTGCACTAAAGACATACACCTTGTATTATATATACCACAATCGAAGTTGTGGTTTGCTTGCTTTTCTCTTTATTTTCCACTACCTCCCTTACCTTCGGTTTCTACCGTTTTACTATGGCCCCCCAATCTCACGTGACCGGAAACACAATGAATTTCCTACGATTTTCGTATTTATGTCTGTTTGGAAGAGTGCGTGCTTGAATCGAAAGCACGTTCGAATGACGAAGGGGATAAGATCGACCAGGGGGGAGGAAAGGGTAGGGTTGTCGATACGAATTCTGATTTGAAAATACTTTCCTTTTCCCGCATTGTCAGTCAAGCTTTGAGAGCTTGGATGGAAGGTTAGAAAAAAAGCAGAAGAAAGAGAAAAAACCGAAGGGACATTTTATATGGGTAATCGATAAAATCGTGAAAATCCGAGGGTCCAAATGAATAAAATAATTTCTTTTTCACGTCAATAGGGAACGGCTAACGGTGAAATTGAAAGAGTCGTTTAATAACTGTGCTACCAGCTGCCAATTGCCAACTGTCAGATATGAACTTTAGCAACCAAATCTCTGTTTAAAGGTGTGCACGGTTCAGTCCTACCCCTTCGGTAGTACCGCGTCTTAATAACAGCTGGTTCGAGAGTGTCATGGTCTACACTCGGTTGGTACCAAACAAAATTGTATCATTTTTCACTAAAAGCCATTTTATTTGTCTGAGAGTAACGATTCGTTTTTATACGCGTGTAAACACGAAGCTTTGTCGTCAGGGCGTAAGAGGGGTGGCGGCCCTCTCTCCCGAGGTATTAAATAAACAAACCTCCGTCACCCTGCCATCCTCACGTCCTCCCATCGTTTCACCATTTCTTTCCACCCTTTGACCCTACCATCCCTTGTATCGTGTCGTTTCGTCCGTATGTTCTGCCGTCGTATTCAGTCTACACCATTGTGTATACCACCAACATGAATAACAGTAGTCCCTATTAAAAAATAACCCGTGCAAAAAAGTTCGCGAGCTCTTGAATCGTGTGAAAAACTGTCGGTCGAGAGTTGAAGAGAGTGAATTTAAAATGGGTGCCAGAGAGAACGACTGTATAAAGTGGGCGCCAGAAAGAGATAGAAATACTCGACAACAATGAAATTCAGATAATTAGGCCTGAACAAAGACTACGAGAACGGAAGGAGAGACGAAAACAAGGAGAAATTAGGAAAACTTGATAAAATCCAAATGAGAGTGAGAAGGATGGAAACAGATGAAAACCGAGAGTACGAGGTCATTCAAAACCGGAAGAGCAAATGCGACGGCACACGAGCGAGTGACGTTGAAGAAAGGGCCAGAGGGCTGTGACAACCGAGGACACGCGAGACTCCACACGTAGGAACAAAGAAAAAGCCTTCCAGGCACAGGCGAGAATTATTATGGTCGCCCCCTACGTAAAAAATAAAAAAAATAAAAAACATACCGCCCGACCGCCAAGAAACTTGAAAACTCTATCGAGACTCGGAGATCTCTTGGGTAGAAGGAGAAACTAATCTACCAGGCTAGATTAAATTTCACTCCAAGCTTGAGATTTCCGTGTATCATTTCTCATTCGAAGCTAGGATTCAAGCGGAAGTGGTGACGTATCCACGTGTTGTTTTGTTCTTTTTGATTTTCAACATCCACCCCTCTCTCCCACACCCCCTTCCACCTCATCGCAACCTGCTCTTTCACGTCCAACTTCCTCTGGATTGAAAACACACATATTGTTATCGTTTCCAACGAGCAAACGAACCCCAACCTCCTATTTGTCTTCGCTACAAATCAAGAAGAGAATTCTCCTCCCAATCCGTCGCCTTATCCTCACCGACGATACAAACGACGCCAGGTCGAGGTCAAGCCGGAAGATAAGAATGAGAAGAACAAGGCCCAGATATTGCGAGAACAAAGGTCTGGATTTGAGAAAAATAGAAATCTAGTATGAGAGGGGGGATTGGAGGGTGAAGGAAGAAAAAGGATTTTCGGTCCGCAGTGACGTCTGGCTGGCGCACATTTTCCAACCTAACCTACCCTACCCTACCCTACCCTACCCTACCCTCCTAAGGCGAAATGCCTTGCGAGAATGTAGAGTTCAGGACTGAAGTCGACGTCGGTAGCGTCGACGCAATTAATGGTAATTATTACATTAAAGTTTTAGAGCGTGGCAGGCATGCCGACTGCGCTTACTGTAAGTGAGCCGTCAGTGGTACATGTAGCCACGTAATGGCTGCCCTTACCGTACGTTTGTATGAATTTTAATCTCGCGTAAAAGCTTATTGGCCGTGTACGCGATTCTACTTTCTAACTGGCCTTACTCCAGGTCGTCTCTTGCCTATTTGCAGATGACCCATTTTGCTGCGTCTGATAGTTAAATGTAACTACATTGAAATAGGTCGTTTCAACGATTTTCACAAGATGCACCGCAGTCGTGGATAAGACGAGAACGACGATAGCGCCATCTGTTCGACGTTCTTGTTTCTTCCCATTATAGAAGGTAGGAGACTCTGTCCTTATTGAAAAACGGTAAAAGTTCTTTTGAGAAGGAACCGGAACATAGTGAACTTTAAAAGCCCTGAACCCCTGGCAATCTTCTCGTTCATTTAATTACCAAGTTCGATCGCAGATCTCATCCCTATATAGAGAGTCTAATGAAAGGTTTAACTGGAGTACCCGACACGGATCCTCAGGATTCATGGTGTATCGGATCAATTAGGGCTGATGATTTCAAGCCGTTAACCCTGCGCTGCTCCAACCTCTCCCTCGATTACTCGAAGTCGAGCAATCCGAGACCGTGGAATGGAAGAAGGGTAGTGCGGTTAAGGATATTGGATAAATTTGTACTTTGTATTACCAAACACGCGGATCAAGAATGGCCGACGTATAGATCATTACCACGTTAATAAATTTCTTTGAATGACGTCAAAGGTGATTGACCTTTCCAGGACGTTTCAACCTTCGTCGCCCCTCTGTCTATGCTGGTACTGGAAAGACATTCAGAGTGCCGAGTCCTCGACTTTCTTGCCTCCGTCTAATAGCATCCACGTGGATAGAACTTCTCTGACAGATTTATCGGCGAACAATTCTGTCGACTAGAGTGGAAGAGAGGTTGTGGGACGAGGGGGGTTGCAGAGAGGGCAAGGGACGTTATCTGCGACCCCGATTGGAAATCATTTGGGACGCGATTCATAGAGGACACGCAAGCTATATGGATATATGGCGGCTGGTGGTGGCTGCTGGTCCCGTATTTGCATCTGTGTGCCTGGTGCCCCTTCTTCTTCCTCGGCCTCACATTTGAAAGTATAATAATACAAGGGGAATTTATACTCTGGTAGTCCCTTCGCCGAGTAGAGTGGGAAACGATGGACGGACGTAAAAGTGTGCAAGTGATGCAGAACGAAAAGGACCCCCAGGATGATATAAGTTCAGTTAAAGAGAAAGAGCACAGTAACACAGGTGTAGCGATATTGCTGGAAAGTTGAGTTAACCCAAAAGTCTCCATCCGTGTTACAGAACTCCTGCAGGACTAGAGGACGTGAGCAAGTATCCCGAATTGTTTGCCGAATTGCTGGCGAGGGGTTGGTCGGAGAAGGACATCCGAAAGTTGGCAGGACTGAACCTTATACGAGTCTTCAAGGCTGTTGAAGAGGTGAGTGAAGTGGAACCTGTTACATATCAAGAATCAATTTAAGTTTTTTCTTGTAGTTCTTTTTCCTTCTACTACGGTATAACAATCAACATTTATTTTGAATAGCTCTGTAGGAATATCCAATACCTTGACCACCATGCTGCCAGGTTAACCAACTCTCGACGATATCGAATTTAATAAAGCACACAAATCATGTATCTGGGTTTGGTCCCTGCGATTTTTGTCCGCTTGGAGTCCTGCCAATCCCAGACACAGCTGCTGCTGTTAGTACCGCTACTACCCACCTATCTACCAATCCCCCCCCCCCTCTCTCTCGCCCCCCCCCCCCCCCAAGTGTTCTACTTCAATTGCACATTACTGTATATGCTTCAAATTCACATTCAATTCATATCCAATGCTCACATTCTCGCGTTCTTGCTCTCGTGCTTTTGATACTCCACCTATATAGCTACTACCTCGGGTCCTCGCTATACTCTTGGATGAAACGCGTGCAAGCTGTACCGTCTGTTCCTGGTTATACTGCTTTGTCGAGTGATCCATTTACCTCAGAGGTGCTCCAGGAAGTATAACGAATTCTCGGCCACCAAACTTCTCTTCAGGATTCCTATAGGGCAGCCTCCAGAGTCCTATTGGCAGATCCAGTAAAGGAATGACCTTATTATAACGTTTTCGTTGAGCCGTGAATCGTCTGGGGAGGCACGTATAAACTTCTCTAGGTTCTCCATCTTCTTTTCTTGGATCTCATTTTGCCGCCCGACAAGCTAGTGGAAAAAGTCCTTGCCCTCAACGGAACGCTGTTATACCATGACGTGCCAGTAAAAGTCGAAAGGAATTCTGTAAGGTTGATATAAGATGTGGGAACGTCACAGTGTGTAAGAAAAAAATGAAAGAGGTAAAGTAAAATGAAAAATTCATTTTACGTTCCTTTACTAGAAATCATGAAAAGTGACAAACTAAACGATTTGTAAGTGATATGTTAGGTGTCTTTTGGACGTACCTCACCTGCAGTCACTTTACTCTCGGTGTCCCGTTGTAGGTAGATTAGCTGCACCTCAAGAACCCTCGAGCGTCAACTGTCTGATCCGTTAGTTTGAGAGCCAAGACTAAGAATGCCAAGTACAAAGGGCGACGACCAAGCAAACAGTACGATATTAATGATTTCGAGGTTATGAAATCACAGGATGGCGTTATCCACATATTGAACGAAAGTTCTCGGCGACGTGATCATTAACGGTCGAGTAAAGCGACGCCGCTAGATTAGTTAGATCGTCGCGGTGCTGACAATGCTAGTAGAGATTTGATTAGAGTTAGCTCGAATCCACTCTATATGTATATGTCCACGGCTCACCAGCTCATTTCCTCCCGACGGGTTTCATATGCGGAGCGACAGCAGCGCACTCTACTCGTTTAATTGGAAAGCCCAACCTCAAAACCGAGCTTTGTGCGGCACACAGACCCCAATGATATTTAGGCCAGTCCAATTCGATATTTTATTTCACTAACAGAGTTTGGCCCTTTGTTATATGTTCTCCCGCTGTTGCAACTATCACTTTCTTTAAAGTGGCACAATTCACTCGACTGGGTATGGCTCTCCTTTTTCTGACACTTCAAACGCCCGCGAACAAAAACAATCATACAAATTTTGTTAATTCGTCTGCCATGTTTGTCGATGGTGGCTCCTGTCGCTGTGGCGCCAATGTTATCTTCGCGTGGAGGAAAAAAAAACCGTGAGAACGTCCGTCAGGTGCTTTAGGTATTGAAGCCTCCCCTCCCGCTCTATCTCGATTCGAGCCAACTGGAGCTTAATGGGCTTTCCGAAAATTGATGGTATCCATATAACCCTGAGAAAAAAAGGGTCGCACATTTTTAACCTGCCTCTGGCATTTCCAAAAAACTTCGAACTCACATTTAATATGGCGATTGTATAAAATGTACAGAACCCTTGCCAAAGGCGATCCTCGACCATCAAACGTTGAAGGTGTATTTTGATAATATCTTTCGTACATGTTATGCCGATATGAATGCCAATGGCTTGCTAATCCAAATTAATTTATTCTTAACATTTTTAATTGAATTAATTTTTCCTAAGTTGTTCGGAAATACTTTTTTCGTTGCTTCCAAAAAAAAATGAATTTCATACACTCTTAACCTCCTCAATATTATTCCGTCTTGACATTTCTCCGTACCAAAGTATGGGAAGCACATACCTCATGGAACGTAGGATATTTGTATATATTTTGTACGAGCTTTCACCTTCGGTATGCAAAACCATTCCTCTTTCTTTTCGCAGGTAAGAGATCGTATGACCGAGGAAGGGATGGAGCCTTTAGAAGAGGAAATCCCTAAGGAAGACATCATTGGTCGTGATTATTGCCGCTACAATATCAAGCGCGTCGATTCCACGCCTTAAATTTCATCCAATTCCTGTTTCTCCGTCTAATCTACCCGTCTGACTGTCTATCTATCCATTTAATCTTCCTTCTTTCCATCGCCTCACGATTAGCAATATTCCAAATGCGAAATGTCCAATTTCAAATGACCAAGACCCAACATGTACATTTAAATAATAATTAGCAATATTTCTTTTTCATATTTCATTTACACTTAAACTGTACTCGTGAAATCGGAACCAAACTATCTAGTCAATAATTTAGAATTTGTTCGAGCGAGGATATCTAACTGGTTTTTTAAATGCGTCTGCGAGTGCGTGATTGGATGAGAGTGTTTGCATATATTGTGTGCGTGCGTGTAACTCACGTCTAAGTGATAACGTGCCATACGTACAAAGGTACCTGAGGGACGAGATATTTTTTTTCCAGAGTACTCCCACTCGGGAAGAAGGATTAAAGGATCCACTTTTTATTTAAAAAAAAAAAAGTCGGTTGGATCACTCGTCGAGTCACCGATCATCTTGACTGAGTGTGTAGCGGTTGTAGTGTGTGTCTTGGAGAGAGCCTAGAATAGAATATAGAAATAGATTTAAGTAAAAGAGTGATAAGATTAAAAAAACAACGTATGAACCATTACTCATTGTTCATCATGCACGACTAGTCATCATTGAATGATGATAATTTATATCCTTGGTCCTTTGCGTTGCGGGGTATAACGATTGTTCTCTTTTCCTGTGTTTTGGCCAAGGGAAAAATTTCGCAAGTGCAACTGAGCTACGATTAATCGAATTTCGATTGTCACACTCGACACTTATTATTGGAGTATTATGTAAATACAAGACATAACGTTTTCGGATTTTTCATTGTTGTATTCATCATTTGTATTATCCATGTTCCAAGGCCTCATTCGTTTTCAGGGTAACGCCTAGCTGCGTGTATGAAAATCCGAATGCGACGTCGTTTTTAATGGACGAGTAATAAACTGCAGCGTGCCGTCATTGTAAATTCCCCAAGTGAATTCCAGCAATCAGACGCATCGGGAGGCTGTAAACGTTTGGCTATATCGATACTCCACTGAACTGGCAAACCAATAAACTAACTAACAGACCAATGAGAGAGGCGACTGACTGATTGTTGAATCACGTGCAGAGACAAGGAAAGGCAAATCCCAAAAGTGGAAGATACTGTTGTTATGAGAATCTTAAATATATTAGGCAACTAGTAAACGACTTCCAAGAGTAACTAAAATAATTTATTAAATCATTAGAAACACTAATTAGGTATTGTAATGGAGTTTCCGAGTTTGACTTTACAATGTATGGTCAATCAGGATGTCTGTAGTGGATTGTTGGTCAGTTTTGATTAATGGATGAAATATTTAAATTTTCTTTTACGTTATAAAATAAAAGTTGGACGTTTTTTGATCCCCTCGGTCATCCATCCACATTTCTACTAGTAATTGGTTTCTCGCTATTTGCTAATTCGTTGCTGCCCAAATAAATCCTAATGAGCTCGTTAAAACTTTGGATACCCAGTTGGGCACTCCTGCTTATAACGCATTTAATTTGTTCGGACGCTTATGCAACATGGCTGATTACCTTCTTTCATATGACTTGTCAAGGTTTCCATAGCCAACGCAACCGAAGGAAAATTAAACTAGAGCCTCTCGTTCTTAGAAAACTCAAGAGATTCATCTTACTCTTCCATTCGCTCGTTTCTTCAGCGAGAGTCGTGAACTCGTTGACTTCCTTGACCCAGCACGAACTAGACGCTACTAGTGTAATAATCCATCTCCCGACCATTCTTTCTTAATCTGGTATACCCAAAGCTTACGGCTGCCAACCCAACAACTCTATAGGTATCAAGTAAGTTGGTAAAAGTTTCTCCATAAATTTTAACCGTTAATATGAACTTTGAATAAAATTAAGAAAGATGAGACAGCAGAACCCTGGCAAATAATAATCTAAAAGTTATCATCCTAATCACAAATCACAATTAGAACTGCCAGACAGTAGTGATTATGAATTTTCAGAAAAATTAATGAAATGCAGAGACTACCGGTCGATATAAAATTTCAACTTGATTCTAATACCAATAATTTATTTTTGACTTAATATGTATTCCCTGAGTTACATAAATATCAACCATACACTGGCGCCACCATCACCGGGAACGTAACTAAAAGAGCTCATGGCGTGCACGGTGTAAATTAATACAGCGTTTACTCGAAATTTGCTTAGGGGAACCGTAACTTTGCTCTAATACCGCCAAACCTTACGACTACAGTTATGATCGGCTTCCGCAAGTGGCCTAACAAAATATCTTAGCTACCATAGCCTCCCGAACAGCAACCTTTACTCTATAACCCACTGTTTTGGGCGTGGGGATAGGGCTTTATGATTAAGGCAATCGTAAACTCTGAGCAATATCTCAATTTCCTTCCTGCTACGCCTGCCGAGGTGGATTACAGCTTAGACACATGCATGAGGTAGAATGTAACTATAAACCTTCGTTACATATTGAAAATATTATATCACTAAATGGAGTAAATTCGTGCGCATACACTATTTAAAAATTTCCCAAAAATGCGCACGAATTTTCGGACTGACCTGATATTTTCCTCGACGTTTTTTTTCAGTCACTACAGTATTTCCGCGTGCTTATCAATAATTCTTTATGTCTGATCGAATATAAAAAATTGATCGGAGTTAGAAAAATACGTATAGAAATAAGCTTGATTTTATTTGAGCCAATGCAGGAGAACCTGTCATACAAAACTATCCGGGGGCCATGATCAATCTACCTAGCCTTCCATCCGTCCAATCCATCCATTAATCATATACCTACGTTAGGCCGTACTTTCCTAAGAGACGGCAAAAGCCTGTACCGTAATATCTACTTATAGCCGGTACGAATGCAATGTCCGTGAGCAAAAATGAATTACACTTTCGCAGGCGGTTTTGCGAGTCAGAGAATGGCGTATTGTTATTGAACGCACAAGAGACGAACGAAGGTAACCACGTAGTCTCACGCAGTATTCTTCAGTTTGCTACTTTTATAACACTCGGTGGGACGTATATGGCGCTAAACGTTTCTTGGGCTATGGCCCGTAATTTACGTTGATAATATAAATACATACCGGCGGTCTCCATCGAACGTCGACTACCGGTCGGTCGACCTCTCATCATCATTTGCGAGGAAATTCATTGTCAGGAAATACTCCGCCACGCAAACAAATTATCTGCCAAGCTAATGGACAGCCGCATTATTTTATGGATTTAGGCCCGACAATGAAACACTCGGTTCTTCCTAACCTAACCTAACTCTAGCCATCGTCATAATTTATATGTTTATTTATTTTCTTTATGAAACTTCAATCATTACCTCTAATCAATATGGGGTTATTATTATTTAAATTAATTTACAGGTACGCCAATCAGTAACGTATTGGTGAGTATATTCGTAAATTATAATATTCCTCAAACATACGTACCACTCTGATAAATAAACAATGAACGTAACATACTCATTTTCTACCTCGAAACTCTGTTTTCCAGTATTATTTTACATCGATATTCTACTGTGGAATGT
>JARPRH010000860.1:177431-216568 GCA_031763665.1 Calameuta haemorrhoidalis
TCTTGACTTAAGCTAACTTAGGGTAAATTAGGTTCGAAACCTTGCCTTCGGTTTACTTAGGTTAGAAATCTTGACTTGAGTTAACTTCAATTACAAATCCTCACTGAGGTTAACTTAGGTTAGGAATTCTCACTTAGGTTAACTTAGGTTAGGTTAGGTTAGGTCAGCTTCAGTTAAAACTCTTGCTTACGTTACTTTCAGTTAGGTTAGGTTAGGTTAGGTTAGGTTAGGTTAGAACTCTTGCTCGGGTTACTTTACGTTAGGTTAAGTTAAGTTAAGTTAGATTAGGTTAAGTTAGGTTAGAACTGTTACCTTAAGTTATCTTAGATTACCTTAGGTTAGAACTATTGCCTTAGGTTAAGTTAGATTAAGTTAGATTAGCATAGATTAAGACTCTTGCCTTAGGTTAAGTTAGGTTAGAACTCTTGCCTTAGGTTAACTTAGGTTAAGTTAAGTTAGCTTAGATCAGAACTCTTCCCTTAGGTTAACTTAAGTCAGCTTAGGTCAAAACTCTTGCCTTACGTTAAATTAGGTTAGCTTACTTCAAAACTCTTGCCTTAGGTTAACTTATCTTAGCTAAGATCAGAACTCTTGCCTTAGATTAACTTAGATTAGGTTGGAAATCTTAACTCAAGCTAACTTAGGTTAAATTAGATTCGAAACCTTGCCTTCGGTTTACTCAGTTATGTTGGAGACCATCCCTTAGATTCAGGACCACATCTTACATTAATTTAGGTTAGAAGCTTTCCCTTGAGTCAGGGACCACCTCTTAGGTTAACATGGGTTAGAGTCCCTCCCTTAGGTTCGAGACCACATCTTAGGTTAACTTCGATTAAAGAATTTCCCTTAAGTCAAGGACCACCTCTTAGATTAGGTTAGGTTAGAAATCATGACTTAGGTTAACTTTGGTTAAAAATCTTGACTTAGGTTAGATTGAGTTACAAATCTTAACTTAAATTAGGTTACGTTAGAAATCATGACTACGGTTGACTTAGGTTAGAAATCTTAACTTAAATTAGGTTAAGTTAGGAATCTGACTTGTGTTAACTTAGGTTAGGTTGGGGTAAGTTAGGTTAGAAATCTTTACTTATGTTAAATACGGTTAAGTTAAGTTAGGTTACGTTAGAAATCTTTTCTTACGTTAGGTTAGGTTTGGTTAGGTTAGGTTACGTTAGGTTATAAATCTTTACCTAAGTTAAATTAAGTTAGGTTAGAAATCTGACTTAGGTTAACTTAGAACCTAGAACTACCTGTTAGAGCGTACTCATTGCAGATAAGGAAAAGACTCTGTGCTTGCATGTAATAAGAAATTTTGTGAAATCCAACAGAATATTCGGAGAGCCATAGCTAATGACGCGAATATTTCCGCCAAGCATAAGAAATACAATTATAAAAGCGAAGAAAGACATGGCCTCGTACAATATATTCGTGAATTAAGTACGGAAATCAACATTTTTATAAAAGCTTGTAACGCGAAGACGCTGAATGAAGCACAAAATGATGCTTTAGAAGTTAAAAGAGAAGAGCATACATCGCAACATATATTTCGTAATAATTTCAGTAACCCAAGAACCGGGAAACCTCCAACGCCTGAAAACGTTAAACAAACCAGCGACACCGCCGTTAAACGACAGTACGCATGTCATGCTTGCGGAAGCACTTCTCATTTCATAAAAGATTTACCAAATCGCAAGTCCGAACATTTTCGAACAGCCCCGACACGGTACAAACCACCGAACGTCAAGTCTATAGATTATCGGACAGCACACGAAACCCACGAGCGACCTTTTGAATCTCAATGAACAGTCGAATCAGACGAAAAGAACATACACTCCTAGCTGATACGGGAGCTTCCATAAATCTAATCGAGTTAAAGTGCACACGTGACAGGCTCGTTCGTGAAAATTTAAGCCAAATCACCGAGAAGAAGTTGCTGCCCCCTCGGCATTCGTTGCTGACAGCTCAACATTAGAAAGGAACGCGGCGTGTACCCACTTCGGGCTCATGACGTAACCTCCGTTTGTATAATACCCTACATGCGTATACTGTACTAGCCGCGTATCCATAGTAACCTTCCACCGCCATAACTACACAACAAACTCTAAAACCACAGTATCGACATATTCGCGTCTCATAGAAAGAACCACATAATCAACGCTCAATCCAAGATGGATAAAAACATTCGTTTACGTGATCGGAATACATTAAAAAACAATCGCGGAAAGTACAAAAACAAGCACGGTACAACTAATATGGATTTAAAAGTTACCAATCCTGAAAACGTCCATTCAGAGGAAACGAACTGTGTAAATCCAAAACAAGAACACCGACATAAGCAGTATAGACAAGCCCAAAAACAAATAAAAGGCGCTACCTCTGTGCGGAAAATTAATAATTTGAGAAGTAGTTCTGCTACTCATGCCACTAAGATCACCAAAAAATCACGAAAAACAACATGTAAGCTGCCATTAAATATCCTCAATGTCGCCTCTCTACTCCTTACACTCGAAGGATTTCGTCACATGTTTCATGTTGGATTTAGCGAACCGCAGTGCAGCCAAGATTCCTGTAGCAGATATTCCTGATAAAATCCAGGAAATGCCATCCCCTTCTGAGGATGCTACACCCCTTCGGGAACTTGCAACGGACACGATCTACATTCAAAGGGGCGATGATGCAGACTTCAGCGCTGTCAAAATATCACGACGTAACACTTTCGAAAATCCTTACGTAAATGCGGCGCCCAAGAATTCTTCTAACCCAATTGATATCTCCGTTACAACACAAAAATTGTGGAAATGCACGTTCCTCATGTATCAGGGCCTCTTAGGCGGGCTCGGACTTATGCATTTCATTTTGGTATGTATTACATGCATCTAACACAATAACTATTCTTACCTTTCTTTCTCTCTGTCTCTCTCTCTCTCTCTCTCTCTCTCTATCTCGGCATTTAATCACCAACAGATGCAAACATGCTTCGAACCCAACTTTGGTTCCATCGTGACGTACTCCAATATTTCGGAAATTTATACCAATGTCTTCTCATTCCTGAGTGTCGTGTGCCTCGTTTCGTCACTCGATAGGTACATTCAAAATATATTATTATCCTACAAATTCTCGAGAAAAAATCAATTCAGCTTTTCGATTTGCTAGATGCGACGCAGCTCATCTACATGGAAAAAACATACGAGAAATCTATCTCAACGCCTCTGGATCCGTCATTGCGATTCCTATGTACCTAACTATGCTTTGTATACATCAAACAACAGTTCAAGTGGATGATAAATTCTCGCTGATGCGCTACAACATTACCACGTGGACGAACGTAAGAATAAGACAAGTAAAGAGAACATAAGAGCAACAAACAGTTTACTCGTTTTTCAATTCGTAGAGTAGCGGTCGACAAATATTCCTGGAGGAACTCGGATCGTGGCAAAGACTCACAGTAACTAAGGATATTCTAGCATTCATCGCTTGGATACTTACCTGCATAGGAAGCCGCGCTGATCTGCTCCTTATTCAGTTGGAAACTATGCAGAAATCTGTAAACACGCCGCGCACAACGTAAGTCTTCAGGATTAGAAAAAAATTTTAGTCCGTAGAAGATTGGGCGTGAATCGTGTACAATTCGTTCGATCAATTGAAAGCACAAATGTATAATATAATAATTCGCAAATTTATTTATAACAGAATAGCATTTGATATGTACAACATTTATAAAGTTTACCCAAAGACTAACGGTACATATATTCTTCAGAATATGATTATATTAATAATTTTAAGAACGATAACAATAACAACAACAATAATAATAATAATATATGACGAATAAATGCCGAGATACATTATTTGCTTGGTCATCTCGATGATACGCCCATACGCATATAGGCGCACGATATACGCACGATATAGCCAAACAAGTCACTTTCACGCAACAATCAACTATTAAAATATTCACATCGTTTTGACTCGCGAGAGATAAAAGAACTTAATAAATACATACACAGAAAAAAAGACAAACAATATGTTGTACTTTCCTACGGCACAAAGCTGCGGGAAGAAATAAATAATGTACTTATTTTAGTACCTTTTTCAATATTCTCTATCCATGTCTCTTGAGACATTTACCTTTTTGTCCTCCTTTCTTATCTGTAGACGCATGTATATCTATACTCTTTAGGCAAATGTAATGCGTGCATATGTGTATATAACATACGTACACTATCCCATTGCACAATCTGTATATAATTATTATAATAATATAGAAACGAACCGTCCATTCGCATTCTAAAATATATCTTTGACTTAACATGATTTTCAAGGCACTGTTGTACAGTTTTTTTCCAAATGTGCATTCCGCTAATGAAATTCCCGCAAATAAATTTGACACATGATAAAAAATAGGAGACGCAATTGTTATCTTTTGGATAAATTTACGCATTCTCGGAACATCCATACGCGCGAATAGAGGATCTATTCTCGTTGGACGAGCTCTTATTACTTACTTATGGCACTTTTTACATTTACTTCTCGCATATGAACACACACGGAATTAATAGGCTACGACATTGTCGCATGATCAATCGCATTTTGACTACTCATTTCGTATCTGACATTATTTGTACGCTTTCTCTCGTGCTTGCTTCATCATTATTTAATTAACAAGTGATAATGACATATCGTGAAATGTACAGTCGCAATGTATACCCCCCCCCCCCCCCCCCCTACTATAAATGCTATGTATCTTTTTCCCGACTTTGATGGAAACACATTGGCAAAATTGTTGCGATCTGATGAAGAAAAATACCAATTTTCTCCATTTTTTTTACAATAAGTCGAAGATACTACTTGAACACTATTTTAAAAAATTGCTCTGTCTATTCTCGATTCTGGAGACCCAAAGGTTACGAGATAACCACATAGTGGATCAGCATCCACGTTTTCTCGCTCCCCCCCCCCCCCCTCTCTTTATATGTATATATAATAACCTTCTCTTGAAATATAGTGGTAAAATATTTTTACACGCACATTTTCAAACGCTATTATCCATCACCGTCGCACATCCGATCACCTATGAGATCTCCCGTGGTCCAGGATGTCCAGCTCTATCGTCAAGAATGTCAGCGTCGAGTCGTTCGCGATCAATAAAGTGGATTTATAAGATTCGATTGGATCCGTATCTACACGGTGTCTGATCGTTATTGTTGTCGTGCGGATGTAATTATCAGTCATCGAAGTCATGCCGCAGTTTGATATACAAACAGGAACCGAGGACTATGCCAAAAACTTCCAGCACGGAAAGACCAAGGCCCACAGCACCAAGTATGATAAGGTGATCCTTCGTAGTTTCGAGAAACTTGTAGATACAACCCTGGAAGCAAAAAACAATGACGGTATCTAGATAAATAGATATGCATGTACCTATTATATATCTCCACGACGTTGTATGCACAACTACAACTTACTTACTAGAGAGTGCAAATGCGCAAAAGCGCAAAAGCGCAAGAGTCGATCCCGAGATACTCACGGTATACTGTATGTTCGAAGGATGATCGCGCTGCCCGCAGAGAAACGTCGGCGTCTTGCAGCAGCTGTCGGGAACGAGACTTCCGTTCTTCAGGACCTCCTCGTCCTTGTGCCACTCACTCGCCAGCCAGTCCTCGAATCTCAGAGCGCCGCAACATTTGAACTGCAAACGAGAACGAAGAGCATTCATTAACTCGTATGAATTTCGGCAAACGAACTAGCATTATTCTATCATTAAATGAAATATATTAATCTATTAATCTTAGCCCACACGTTATAAGCTTATAAGAGGTAAAAGTATAATGATGAATGATGATCGATCGATCAATTGAATGATTGGCGAAATTTAAGCTGCTTTCCTAAACAACTAGGAGGAGGATTCCTTGGAGTGAACTTTTGGAGGATGAGGTTATTACCAGTGTGCGTAAACTGTGCGTAAACTGTGCGTAAACTGTGCGTAAACTGTGCGTAAGCTGTGCGTAAACTCTTCCGCAGAACCGACGCCGATTGGCCCGTCTCTATATGAAATTCCTTGGCACGCCTGCAGGGAAGAGGGGCTTATTAAGCACACGTATGTATGTATATGCAGACTGTCGCATTAAAGGAACATTCTTAAGAAAGATAAGAACTGGAGAGCGCATCCTCCAATCAGGTTCCACTCGAGCAACGGCACCGCGTGGCTAAGAGTACCAGACATTGTGAAAACAAATAAAAGTAGAAGCGACGGCTAATTATTATTTCATTTCTTTTATTCTATACATTTTTTTACGTCAAGTTACGACGTATCCTAATGCCAAAAAGATTACAACGAAAACCAATATGCAAATGCCTATATAACGAGCAAATTTTAAACTCTCATGCTGTTGCTGCTGTTGCTGCTGCCACCGCGACCACTCGACCTGCACTTCTTTATCGCTTCTCTGTTCCCGACGATCACTTTAGTTACGATTAGAAAAGAAAAAAGAGACCTCGAAGACTCACCTCCAGTTGCATCTGATCGATCGCTGCTGTTTCCTTCGATCTGACAGAATATGTCTTGAGAAAGGTACGATTCAGAGTCATCTTCAATTCCGGCCCCACCTGCTCCTCGTAGAGACGCGCCAAAGCTCCTACCCCAGCCTCCAGGACGAGGACGGCCATCACTACGAAGATGTACTGCTCGAGAAATCAAAGAGAAAGAAAGACCAAAAGGATTAATATACTCTCAAAATCTTCGAGGTATTATAGAGATTTTTGGGGGGAAAAAAAGAGGAAAAATAAAGAGAAGCATCAGCCAATTATCAACATTCAACAGATCAGGTCGAAGAGATACGTGTTTCAACAAATATAAAAAAGAAAGCGAATAAATTGAATTAGCAAAAATGTATGCTGCTGACATTGCATAAAAGTAAAATCTATAGCTGGTCCGTAAACAGAATAGCTTAAACTGTCAGATGCAAAAATGAGAAGCTCGTAGCAAAATGTCCCATGGCCAATTCCTTTTTTGCCAAAGGTAATGCGTAATGGGCTAATGGCAAACTAATGAACGTCAATGGAAACCCATTAATTATACCTTTGACAAACGATCATTGGCTTTTGAGAAATTTTGCAACAATAAAATATTGCTGCAATTGTTTTACAATGATATTTTGTTATTGTTTGAATGTTATTTAACGAAATTTAAGAAAACCAATTGGTTGGTGCAAATGCATATTCAACAGCTACTTTCTATTGCTTGATGTTAGCCTCTGCGAAGAGTAGGAAATAAAATGAAAAAAAAACAGTATATCCCGATTTCTTGGGTGTTCGCGCTAGTGAGAGTTTATATATTTCGAAATAACAAAATATAAATTGATTCTTTTCTTAAGATTAACCTGTGCTATTATACAGCAAGTGCTATCGCACGGCCGTGTTATGCATATGTCCGGCGATGCATAGGGCGAATAAAAATATGAGGAGAAAGAGAAAGAGAGAACGGGTGTGACGAGGGGAATCCTACACTCCCGTTTGGAAGCCACGTTAGATTCAATTTACTGGCGGAAGCTGGAAATTTCCGGCGCGAGCTGAAAATCCGGCAGACAAAGTGAAATTCACTTATGTAAAAGTAGCTACGAACGACCCTCGGCCTCGGATGCGTTTACACGCATCCATATAAGATTTTGATTTCCATGTTCGGATCGAATGTTCATTTCCATTATATGTACAGTGTATTATACATATGTAAATACTTGATGCTAACAACACAACACGTAACTTTGAAATAAATATAAGATTAGAACTTTGTTAAAACTACCTGATTTTTTGACTATATGCAGCTTGCGAACTAAAAATCTCTAGCGTTCTATCCAATTAAAATTGATGTTTCTACGAATGGAACTTTTGGTATCTAGCGACGTAGAATTTTCAAAGATTTGAGCAATTTCAATAAAACCAAACGCGAGTAAACGCGAGTAATCGCGAGCGTAAAAGCACATCTGGCGTCCGTTTTAAAGTGCGCCTCCTCAAGAGACCGATATAGTCTGACTTGGAATTAGTCGCACGTCCTGGATAGCTAGCAACCCGCGATGCGCGTGATGCCTGTGATGCCTGTGATGCCTGTGATGCCTGTGATGCCTGTGATACTCGTGATCTCGTATACTGCATAATGCACAAAGAGTTTGCATTGAGAAGCGGAATGTTTATGAGCACGTTATACATACGGATGCAGCATATTAATGCCATTAGGAATCGAAAAGAAAAATAACGTACATAGATGGAGAATTCGGGTGATGATGAGTTATTGAAATAAAATATTATAGAAAAAAAAGTGATGACCGCAAATTCCCGTGTACGCGAGTTTTCGTCCAATCATTCTCAAGGTCAATTGCGTATGATTCTATCAAGCAATCATTGTTTCATGTGACTCACCACCAAGAGAATACATCGATTCTCGGACGTGACGCCACCGCATCCCAGCCAACTGCCAATTACTGCAAGTGCACCGGCCGCAATCAGTGCATAAGCCAAAATTGGATAGGTCGAGGTCGCCATCAGCGCGACGTAGTTGTGTTTCGAGACGACGGTCCAGATGCCGATTCCACCCACAACGAGACCAGACAACTGAAGAGGACAATAAAAGAAAACAACAAAAATGATCAAATCAATTCTTTACATCTTCAGCTGCGAGACTATTTTTTGACCCATTCTTTTGAAATCGTCGTCACGATGTATATAACGGGTAAGCAGATCCGCGTGGAGGGACTAATTGGACTATAGATTACTGATCCTGAACGTGCGGCGTTGCATCAGGAGAAAGGACGAACCTCTCCTCCTCCATATGCAATTAAGGCATATGGAGTACCTACCTACCTGGTAGACGCAGGCAGGATAGATGCCTCTGCATTCTCTCAACGCGCATGCGCGACTGCTGGTATGATAATAGGCGGCCCTTAGAGCCACGTAGAGAGAGAGAGAGAGAGAGAGAGAGAGAAAGAGAGAGAGCACGGAGAAGCTGCTCTCGCCCGAGATCCCTTTCATTCTCATATTTTCTCCACGTGACCTTATATGGAAAAGGCCCATTACGAACCCAGCCGGCACTGTACTTACGTGCACAATTAGATACCCGATACGGTACCCAGTGTAACTGCAGGGAACACAGTGTACTTGAAATTCGACTTGTAGATCGAACTTTTTATGAATTCCCTTGAAATATGTCCTTTTTTTTCGAAACTTTTGTCGGTTTTGTTCATTCGGTTAGTTGAATTTATAGATCTGCCTTGACGTCGATGGTAACATAGAACTTGTCATAATGTCTAATGCGATTAACGCGATACACCGATGAACCGAGATGAACTCGTAAATCGACCAGTCTCGTGACTCTTCGGAGCCGTAGAAAATTAGAAAAGCGGACTTTCGCTAGATGCGCAATGAAAATGATATCCCTCTATATGTAGTCGGTTTACACTATACGCAATAGCGCGACTTACGAAGAAGACCACGTTGTAAATGTGCAAAACATATTTGAGGAAGTTGACGGAACAACAACCATCGTCCTTCGTCCTGATCCTCGTGGAAGTTCCTGGAAGTCTCTCGGCGCCTTTGGCCATTTTCTCCCAGCTCGTGCCCCTCCTTTTCCCTCCTCCCCCTCCCTCCTCTTCGCGCTACAGTTTAGTCACTTGTCTCCGATCGAAACCGTACTCCGTCACCTTATCATAGTTTCTGCAAGCACAAAAGATAATAACCATATTATAATGCAATTAGAATGCTCAAAGGGATCCTGGTATGCTATAATTTTAAAACAAAACCTCTTCATTGTGTTAAAGGGGAAAAAAAAGACAAACTGTTAACTGGGATGTCGGGCAATTAAGATCATGGAAATGAACTTATAAAGGCAGGCAGTTTAGACAGAGTAGTCTAACCAAGAAAATGTAAAATTCCTCTCAACACTGTGTAGTCCTGAAGAGTGCGTGTCACATTTTCTAAGAAAAATTTTCGGCAAAGCCAGTCACGCGATTTTCGTCACTGGCAGCACGAAGAATGGATTCCATTTTCTTACTCTCGATCGTTGAAAATATATGGAGTCCAGCTTGTTACAATCTACGATTCTAGACATTAGACGTGGTAGCTGCTCTAGTCGGACAATATGCCCACCAGAGAGGGTGTGCCATTCTTCGAGAGAGTACAGGTAACGAAAGCGCATTATGAAATTGACAGGAAATGGAGCAACGTCGGCACGGCGATAGCTTCAATTATTGCCAAGAAGAAGAAGAAGAAGAAGAAGAAGAAGAAGAATGGAAAAGATCATGAGGAATAATTGTTACAAATAAATAAATGAATTACCCTCTCTCCTCCGTGCTCGTGGATAAAACCCGCCGCCACTGTAGTTTGATTCTCTATCTCGAGTCTCTCGCGTGCGTACGTCATTTCTCGAAGAAAAAGAGAACAGTCCGAACAAAAGAGCAGACAAAACAAAAAGTAAGTACCAAGAAGGAAATAGAATGAAGAAAAAGAAAAGAAAACAAAAACTGTATAGCCAGTAGAAAAAAAATAACAATCGACATCCAGACGGAATTGCGTAATGCATACCAGTCGTCCCAGGTGTGTCGTCGGTTATGCGTTGGTTACACCTACCTGAAAATAATAGCATGATCGGGTGGTCGGGTGGTCGGCACAGTGACATCCTGTCCAGCTTATCCGTTTTTAAAAATATTATACAATTAAATACCCTCTAGAGGAGCAATAGAATGGCCGAATAGAAGAATCATCTTCCTTTCTATTCTATATTCCTTTTCTGAGCAAATGATCCTCCAACTTAGGTCCACTTTAAATTAAAAAATTAAACTTAAACTTTCTGCTTAAACTTTCCTAGTTCTGCTGACAATAAGCTCGCGCCGTTCTCTGGCACATAATTGGGACATCGCGCGTGCAAGTGACGTGGAACGTCGCTTTTAAGCGTCTTCGATTCGTTCCTCAATCGTGATCGTTCACTTCGGCAAATTGCAACGTTGTTCGTTTCCCAACAGACCAAATCGTCCACGTATCCTCATTTATCCAATGACCTAACGCTGATGATGGCCAATTTATCAATCAAACCAATCGACCAATCGACCAATCGACCAATCGTCCAATCGCATTAACCTTGTCGCCCATTTAACGAGTGCACCGTATAGCGCGCTCGTTATTGGCCAGTTCCTGTGTCAGACTTTGTCACAGGCTGATATCTCGTGCAACGGAAAGCAACGACCACACGCGTCCACACGCAACCACCCATACAAAATTATGGCATTTCCAAACATAATATCTGGTTATACATTAGAATAATTCGTGAAAACTCGGTAAAATTTGAGGCGCAGCACATACGTTTTTATTTAGGTACAATAGTAAATGTGTTCCAAGTTGAAAATATAGCAAGTAACAGTTAAATTTCTATACCGAGGCCATCATCATTTTCGCCATGGATCGCATGCGACAAAATTATTGATAAATTCTGTTCGCGCGCAGAGGCTTAGGGGGAACGAAACGCCTGGGATCGATGACTCCTTTCGCACGCAGTTAACACGCGGTGCGCGGCGAAGCCGACTTGTACTCGTTTTATTAGATTCAGACGAGTGCGAAGTGCAGGTGTCTGCACTCTCTCTTCTCCACCCACGGAATCCGGCCGATTCTCTTGCTTTGCAATAATCTAATTTACACATAGTATTTAAAAGAAAAAACATGCAACAAATGTTCGTTTTAAAATGGCAACGACGAACAACCCTTCGACTCTATCGCGAGCAAGAATTTCGTCGATCAGCCTATTGGACAAACGTGTCGCGTCAAAGAATAGGGAAAGGCAAGATCCAAGGTGAGAAAGTGATTAGCTGATTAGAAATGAATGCTCTATAGGTAGAGAGATCTTGGGACCTTGCAGGACAACAATTCCAAAGTGACAATCAGCATCCACGTGGACACAGAACGTTATTGTCGGTGCTGTTTTAAAATGGTTTGACTTGACAATGGTTTACACGATTGGTTAGAAAGTTCGAAAGCATACTCTTCTCTAATAATATCAATAATATCAAAAAAAATGGTCAAGTCCTAGCCACCCAACGTCCTACCGCGATACCACTCTAATTATCTAGATAAATTGACAGCGACTGCAACGTTTTATAGGATTTCTCGACCGGCACTGACCGAATGCGATCCGCGCGTGCAAAATTCACAGAGCATTTGCCGCATTGTAAGTATTTGCCGTTCGACTGGAATAGCCGTGTTTAGTACATAGTACATAGTATATAGTACATAGTGTGTGCGTGCGTGCGTGTGCGTGTGTGTGTGTGTGTGTGTGGTGACAAAAAGTCTTGTGTGTCGCGCAATAGAGGAGAGCTCGATCTAATCGGATCGTCGTCGTTGCAACTGTATCTTATCCGCATTTACGTGATGTCGCACACAGCCTAGGAGAAACCGTTGCGCCTCTTGAACCCGAGCCCGGAGGCTGCCATCTACATTGGCCATCTACATTGGCCATCTACCCTTCAACAGCCATTCTTACACGATTAATTCTCTCGCGCCAAAATCTTTTATAAGAATAAACTTCCTCGAGTTTTTCCCTCGTCGCTCGTAAAGCAAGTACGAATTAAATGAAAATGTTATAAGATATCATATACGCAGGCAGACATGCGCATATCCTATAATACGTGTTGCGAGTCATATACGCGATTCATAAACCTAACGGAAATAAAATAAAAGACAAATTTTGTGTACATGACAAAACGGGTTTTCAAAGTAAGGAGAAGAGAAGCAAATAAGGACAAAGTGGAATTAACAGAATGAAAGGAATTCAAAGTGTCAGTGAGAAAAAAGCCACTGTCGCGCGACGACCCTCGCGTGACCGGAAATCGTTTGTCTTTTGCTGCGACCATGAAGAACATAATCGGACATACGTCATTCGACTATGTAGGTCAGAGGTACGTATGTACGTATGTACGTACGTATGTATGTGTAGGTAGATAAATATAAGGGTACACATTTTTCAAACTCAAGGAAACTTATTTTCAATGTGTGCAAGTGCACGAGGTCTGTGGCATCGGGACAAAAGGCCAAGTTTTGAGGACGGAGATTGGGAGGACTCGCAGCTCACGAATCGCGATTGACAAAGATCTACGTACGATCGAACAAGAGATTTTTGTGCATTCGTCAAATTACAGGAATCGTTAATATCGATCGATTGCACTAACACGTATGTACACAACGGGATAGTACCGGAAATGAAAGGCAATGTGCGCTAACCTAACCGTACAAGGAAATAAGAGGAAAGTATTAAAAATATATATATATAATGAGTAAAGATTATCATAGGGATAAAGTTTAAGCGAGGCCAAAGTGACAGGCGTGTCCCACGCGGCTTCCACTCCCCTCCGGAGATCGAACTTCCCAATCAACCCACGCTCTCTGTTCTGTCTTTTGCTTCTCTTGGCTCAACGGCCTTTCTCCACACACCGGTCTCACCAGGAGAGAGAGAGAGAGACAGAGAGAGAGACTGCGCAGGCCTTCGGCGCATTAATACCGACCCACGTGCACTCGATAGGAAACAAGTTATGCTGCCCCGTAACGACGTACCAGTCGCGCGCTTCTCTGCTTAGCCGGTTCAATCGTCAAGAAGACAAGTCACCTTCGTCTTAAAACTCAAGTTTTTCAAGCCGTCAGTCCCCGTCCCCACTCTCCGCCCTTCTGCCACGATCCCCCTTCACCATAATATTATACATATATATATGTATACGCTAGATAATTTCGAGCCAGTATACATATATATAAGTATATGTATATGTATAATATAGCCTGCGCATGCATTTGCGTGTGCGTGCGCGTCATCGTTGACGTACATAGGCAAATTTATTGGAGGAGTCGATAGGATCGATAAGGTCGATAGGGTCGATAGGGTCGATAGGGTCGATAGGGTCGATAGGGTCGACAGGGTCCGTTTTCACAAGGATGGCGAACTAATTAAATCTCCGGGTTGGCAATCCGAGATCGTGCGACAGGAAGTTATCATCTCCTGCCAATAAGGGGCGACTAGGGGGAGAAAGAGATATACTACGCATGGCTATTGCTATATGTATAGAGCCAAGCGAAGTGTAGTCCACGCAGTGCGATTCTGTGCGATTCTGTGCGATTCTGTGCGATTCTATGCGATTCTGTGCGCGTATTCTCTTCCAAAAGGTAAATGTGCAACACAAAACTGCAGGTCCAGGTTATCCAACCACTAACAATTAATCCATCCAGTAAATCACACTAATACGAATTATCATCGAGTTACAATATTCTTGGGATACAGTTTCGTATGTATGTATGTACAGCATATAATGTGATTACATGTATAAAGATTTGAATTAATGTGAATACGAAACGTGCCTCCTTAAAGATTTTCGAATAGACCCACTAGATACCTCCTTATCGCCGCGTGTCAGGATGCACAGGAGTATCGAGCAAGTAAACCAATTTAATCAATAAAAAGTCGATATTTTGGGAGAGAACGGAAACAAGTACTTGAGAAAGATTCTTTAAATCCTACGCGGCAAGTGTCTTTTGTTTTCGGTCGTCACTGAGGTGACGATCAGAAACAGAGAGAGAGGCAAAAATTGTCCTCGAAATTCCTCTCGTAGAATTACCTTTTTAAACAGTATAAACGTTGATGCACGAGCAACGAGACTGCAAGGCATCTCCTGTCGCTATCTCGTACGGTAGTATGTATGGTAGATGTAGGTAGACGTAGATGCGTAGGTATAGAATAAAACCCGAGGAAATTAACTCGTTAACGAATCTGCCACGGTCGCTCGGTCCGACATGCGCGGAGATAAATTATCAAGTCGGCAAGTGGGGAAACCTGAGCGGTCGGGTTACGAGGACCTAACCTAACTACTATTTGGCTTTGCCAATTTAAGCGCAATCCACACGGCCAACGTCGTACGTGCAGATTATTGCGAGGCGCCGCGACACGAATTGAAAAAGCAAATTGCCGTCCGAGTCGGGCAACGTCCTTCCTCCGCGGTTGTCCGCGTCCTACTGGAAGCTGGAGAGAAGCTCCCGCCTGCCCGCATCTCACGCATAAACCTTAGTTTTCCACGGAAATACGTCTTTGACGTGCATCTCAAAACAAGCAAGGAGAATTTAACGAAATTTTCGATAAAATTCCTAAGACAGAGCGAGAAAATATTTGTTGCAAAGACTGCTAAGCAAATTGGAAATTACGTTGTTCAAAATATTCAAAATACGATAATACCGAAGCCAGGATATCAAATTCAGAGACTATTTTCGTGTTGTCTCTCAGAAGTGCCCAATGACGACGAGGAAGAAGATGCCAGACGAAGAGTCTAGCCGGCAGAAAATAATAAAAATCCTACCACTCGCGACTGATTGCGAGAGGATCGGTTATCGATGATCGATCTACGGAGGAATTTCCTCGATTCGGAGGCTGTCATAGTCGAGGACCATGACCTACGTCACGTAGACGCATCAACATATACCTAGAGTTTACTAAAAAAAACCGATCGGGGACACACTGGCCACTACGCACGCCTTTTATAATTTTACGGAGTTTTTGTCGCAAAGCTGCGGCCATGATAACAAGAACAGATTGAGGAGAGCAAGAAGCAAAGGGGAAGAAGCGAAGCCGAGAGAGCCCAAAGAGATCGAAGTCAATGGTCCTGGGAGGCGAGCGATTAAATTCTGTTTATTCGGTAAACACAGCGAGCAGCGAGGCCTGGACTGTTTGGCTACGCGCAATGCCAGAAGATACACAGAGGAATGTAGGCAGGAGGCGAGACACATAGGATGTGTATTCATCGGCCGCTTGGCCATTCCGTTCCCACGGGAAGAGACGGAGACTCGAGGAAGTCGGCTAGGATCTTCCGATGCGAAGTAGCCGGAGTGGTGAGTATGTGTACTGTGACGACACTTTTTATGATGACGCACAAATAATGGCGCCAACAGAAATTAATATTATAACGTGAAATTACTGGGCGCCAGGCACAACAAGAGTTACACCGCTCCAGTCTCCACAGGATACCCTGGCCAATTTTTCGACGGTAGGGTCCTGGGTCTGGGAGACAATAACTAAATCTGAAATTTTTGAACAGCAAAAAAGCAAAAAAAGGGGCTTCTAGAAATCAGAGAGACTTGACAAAAAAAATTAATTTTTACCACATGGTAAAATGTACTTATGCCAAACAAATGTGACTTTCCCCTCTTCGCTTCTCTCTCCGCTACCTGGTTTGCTCGTCTTCTAGAGCCTGCAGAAACGATAATTCCTAATTAGATGGCAAACGGGACGCCCGAAAGGAGCTGCTCCCTTCTCCCCCCTCCCCACCTCCGTCAGTCATCGTATCGACGTTTTGCACAATTCTTTGACATCCGGCAACCGAGCGACTTTGCAATAGAGATATAGAATTCCCAAATGTTGTTTGCCTTTTCTCATTATATCTTTATCTTATTTCATGTCGATTCCAAATTGTTGTGGCAACGGTAGCTCCGCCACAGATTTTCATGAAAACTGTACGAGCTCCAAATTTCGAAGTAGGGCACTTAATTAGCTCTTAAGCGGCTCTGCATTTGACAATGGGTTTTATTTGTATTCTCCGTCCTGACGTTCGAACTCCATTAACTTTGTTGCATAATCAAAATGGAGCCGTTCAATATTTTTACTTCGAGTACTTCCTTTTATGTGTATATAAACAAGACAGATTAAAGCAGTCTTTGTCGTGCCTAGAGACTTCCGGGGATGCTTGATAAGCTCTTTCTTAATCGACATTCAAACGACGCTATATTTATGGCACGTATTTGCACAGCGAGATCACTTTTCCATTCTCCATATGCATATTACACTATACATGTGTACATACGTGCCTACATAAACAGATACACGACACGTACCTCCTTCGTTACTTGGAAAGCAATTCAATGGATTTCACTTTGCCGTCTGCGTTCACTATCAAATTCTCCATGAGAGATACCAACGAGTCCCGGAGAAATATACACACACGCGCACACACAAAGAGAGAGAGAGAGAGAGAGAGAGAGATAATTGCGCAGCTTTTAGAAATCAAAGAAAATTTCTGGCAACCGACGCTTATTGAATGTCGAGTGCTTCCCAATTCGTATGTATAACAAACGAGTCTCGCACTTGTGTACTCTACCTTATCTAGCGTCGAGACTCGATACGGTAAAAGTGTCGCTCCAACGTTGGCACGATTCGAACTGAACGCTCGAGCGCAGCTCTTTTTATAGGGCAGCCACGTCCGATTCTCAGCCAATGTCAACGATCTCATTCAACTTGATAGGATACATTTTACGCTCTTATTCGTTTCTTTAGGCACGCACCTTCATTTTATGAAAAGAAAAAAAAACTCTCTCGCGCTCCTCCTTTCAGGTTCTTTCTCTCTCCCTCTCTCTCTTTCGTTGTCTTTTTCATAATTTACTCTGCACAGTCACACTACACTCACTCACTCTTTACACAATCTTGTCAACTCATACCCTCGGCCGATTACTTGTATGTTCACCCGACATTCGTTCTGATTCTATTGTAATATTTACATAGTATATTCGCTCTCTATCCTCCTAGGTTATCTCTCTCTCTCTCTCTCTCTCTCTCTCTCTCTCTCTCTCTCTCTCTCTCTCTCTCTTACACACACACACACACACACACACACACCCTACCAGACCCCGCCGTGCACACGAACTCCGTTACGCGTTCAGCGATTTAGGTTACGTACACACCAACCACGCGTAGTTATATACTTATATGCCGGCAAATGTTTTTGCGGCGCGAGGCTAGTCATTTTATTTCTAAGAAAAGTGACATTTCGTTCCTTCTTCTTTTTCTCCCCTATATGAATATTCTCAAGATAAAAATGGTATTCTCTCACGCACAATCCCAGTAGACTTCCGATCATGCGAATCATTTGGGCAATGCGCACACGTCGGCGGTCTCGTTCAAAGTAAGATCCGCACACTGGCGCAGTACTGGTCTTCTCTTTTTTGAGTTCTTTTAATCGACACGGGTTTTGCACGGCCGAGAGCCAAGGAGCCTCGAACGAGGGCAAGTCGACCTCCAGTGAAAACCAATTAAAAGTACATTAAACGCGCAATTAAAACTGAAATGACTCGAGCGGTATCTACGCGCAGGTTGATCCTGCCCGAGGACTCGCGCACGTGCTGCGCTTCTCATTCGCAGAGTCAATCAGTGGGAAGCAAGGAAGGAAGAACATTCGTTGAAAGAAGAAGGATCGGCGGGAGGTCCTGGGGTTCAATTAATTATCCTGCCGGTAAAGTTGCACAACAATAGCCCCCCCCCCCCCCCCCAAGAAACGAAGAGCTGCCGCGCGCCCACGTCACGCGCATCAATATTTATTATCGAATTCGCGTCCACATGAACTTTACGCGCATCTCGTAGGAGACTATCGATGTATGATTTAGGCACATCCATAGATGCAATTTAGTTGGGCCCATCCAAGCTGCCCGCCATCGTCTTTATACGTACATGTGTAATTTTCAATAGAAGCGGGACTCATGGAATTAAAGCGACATTTTAATTACTCGCGGTGGACCAATGTGTACGCCAAAATTTCATTTGACTGGCAGAGTTAAGACAAGACAGCACAGAACGGAAGGAGAAAAAAAAAGAAGAAAAAGAGTAAAAACAGATGTTCAAGTGTATGTGCAGCAGGGATGAACTTGCTCAAGATAGGTTAGGTGACACACATAGGAGGCACGCAGTGCGTAGGCACGCGAGAGACGTGCGTGGGCGCCCACGGTGAGTCGTAAAAAGTTAATGCATCAACGAACGAAGGAGGGGAGGAGGAGCGACGCGACGGACGCGACGGACGCGACCAGCGTCCTCCGCTCCGCAACGTCCCCACAAGATTCGCTCCGATTATGGGTCTATTGCGCAGTCGCAGCAGCAGCAGCCGCAGGAGCAGCCACAGCGGCAGAAGCAGCTCGACGCGCCACGAGGACGTTACGCGTCGGTATGCGTAGCGGCAGGAAATGCCTTAGAGACCCACACGCTTCGTTTTAAATTGTCCAACCTCGCGAACACGAAACCGACCTCCCCGACCGCCGAGCCTTCGTTACAGGGATTATATTATATCGTGTGTGCGCGCGCGCGCGCGTGTGTGTGTGTGTGCGTGTGTGCGTGTGTGTATGGGCAAATCAGATGCATTCCTACCTATATGCGCGCGTCTCTCAATGTTTTCACCTATTGGGAATCGTAATGCTTCGCCGCGCGCGTCCAAATATTAATAAAAACTCACATTCGCCGTTTTTAGTAAGACACTTTCCACTTTTCCCACTTTCTGCGACGGAGCATCGCTAATTTGATCTTGAACCCTTCCGCTACTAAATGGTGCTTTTTCTATATACGGATTTCCCATAAACGCTCCTTAATATGTATTTTCTTCTTCGTTGCTCTTCAAGTAGACGGCTGGATAAACGGCGTTGTTGTCCAGGTGTCCCTCGTAATCATTCCTTCCACTATCTTATTATCACTTGTTAAGACTATCCCTCTCGGTTAGCACACTGCTGCTTCGCACTTCTACTTTTCCCCGCATCAATAATCTATGCGCGAGACAGTCTCGCTGCTGTGAGACACGTCTGAAGAGCAAAGGATTTAATATTTCTGCTTCCCACGATGGAGCTCCTAATACTAAGGGCGATTCCCGTTCAGTTTACGTACGTACAAGTAATACGTATATGTATAATACGCGCATACACACATGCATATGACCGTTCCGACATCACAATCGACTGCGACTTTAATATTTAAAAAAAATTCTCCGCCGCATTAAAATTAAAAAAATATTCAGCTATTTCACCTCATTTTTCGGCACAATAAAACTTCTGGTTCTTACGAAGCATAACAACTCGATAATAGCGAAACTACGCTATGTATTTTTTTCGTATTACTGCGATCATGCGAATGGAGATCGTTTCGACGAGGCGATGCGATGCGTGACTAACGCAAAAACAAACTTTGCTCCGTGACAAAGGAGGCTACCTACCAGGAGGCGCGAGTCCTAGATATACACAGTTGACAATGAGCTAGAAACTTGGATGCCAGTTGGTTGGACAGAAGTTTGCCCGACGATAGACGGGGCGACATGGCCTAGACAGTATCGATTTGGTTGATATGATGCGATGATAACAGCGATAAGACCGCATCGCGAACTTCAAAGAAAACGACATGTACGCCCAAACTATAACTTCTTAAATTGTTTATAAATGATTGGTACTACACCGACACCAAAGCGAAATCACATCAGTTTCCACGAAAAACATACGTAAAACCCCTTATTGTACATGCAATTACAGCGTCTCCAAGTTATTTTCTCCTATTCTGATGAAGTCCATATTGTAAGAACGCACATTTTAATTATACAATTTATGTCTTACCGAATTGCAACTTTCGATGCGACGAGAATCCAGCCGCAAACACTGACAGCCTACCTATTCAGGTGTTCAGAGTCGCCAGTTCTACCAACAAGCAATGTCGATAGTGGCAATTCCAGGCGGAGCTTTCAGAACAAAAAGAAGGAAAAGCGTAACGTAACGTGCGCCACGAGTAAACAGGTACAATTACTGTTCCCAATATTTTGAAACTTGAGCATTTATATAATCGAAGCTTCGACGATAAGAATACTCTTCCACCGTGAGAAAAGAAACTATCGACACTCCGTACAACGTCAAGAGGTGCCTCCCTCGCGTTTATGCGTTAACGTTATTCGTCCGTTTATGTAGTAAGATACTCTCGTGTACGCTGCTGTTTCGACGGCGCAATTTTTAAATTACGTTGTCACGTGAACCGACGCACACTGGATTCGCACGCGACGACAACCCGTTCAAGGCAAACGTCGAGCCGACACTGGCCGGCACTGACCGGCACTGTGAGCTACACACTCTGGAACTGGAACTCTGAACGGAAGGAACGCGCGCGCTTCTTTCTCCAGCGAGGTTTCGAAGTTCGGCCAAGATCGGGCTGAATCGGGCTGAATCGGGCTGAATCGGGCTGAATCGGGCAAGAGGCAATGCCGAAGTACGAAGAGTCGAAGCGTGCGGCGACACGTGTGATTCGTTCCAGCTTTGCTCTTCAGATTCGACTACGTCGTACCGCAGCGCGTAATAGGCATGCACGGTTATTATTACGGGTGCATTTGTGTACTTTGCGTAAGCACAAAGCTACGAATTTAAGGAGATGTATAACATAGATGAAAATACATTGGTTTTTTCCGAGTTTATTGAAAATTACAATACTTTGTAAGATGATCAAGGGAGCGTCTGTGCTTCGTCGAATACGAGATATCGGTGCTTCGGTAGTAGGAGGACCTTTACGTAATAAATCGAAGACGGTTCCACAAAGGCCAATCCAGTATGTGTATGTATGTAGAAACGTGGATGCGACCAGAAATTTGTCGATAAATCTATACGTTCCTAAAACCGTCTCTCCATTTATTTCACTCTCACTATTTTCATTAAAAAGGTATTTTGCGCTCTTAGTGTTCATTTCTTGTTTTTCTTCTCGTTTCAGTGGCCACGAGTACATTGCTGCTCTGCATGTGTAGCTACACGTGGGTACTTGCGACGTCAACCAGCGGAATATAAGTGAACGGAAGAGGCCACCGTCTCCAGCCATTTCAGGAATTACGAAGCCGGCGCTGCAATAAAACGTGAATAATCAGTTGCCGCAACAATACAACCGTACAATGAGAACTTTGACCACAATAATAAACGTGACCGATGACACAGGATCCTGCACGCATGGGGAAGGAATTTTAATAAATTTTCTATTAAACGTAAGGTCATTAGGAATACTTAATCTTTCTAAGAGTTTAATACTCGCGTGTCTCTATATTCGTATCTCTGTATAGATATTACCTGTCTAGCAGTAATATAAAATAATTAATCTTAAAATTAGGACATTTATTATTTATTATGCACCTTCGGCCGATGCTGCTGCCGGCGGTGAAACAGCCGGCGCAGCCGCATCCGCTGCTGGAGGTGCTCCTTCTGCAGGGGTTGCCGATGCTGGTGCTGGTGCTGGCGCGGAAGCTGCTGCCCCTTCTGTGGCTGGCGGTGCTGTTCCTTCCGCCGGTGCTGCCGGTGCTGCCGGTGCTGCCGGTGCTGCCGGTGCTGCCGGTGCTGCCGGTGCTGCCGGTGCTGCAGCTCCTTCTGCCGATGCGGCTGTAGTGGCGCCTTCGGCTGGAGGTGCGGCAGGCGTACCTAAAATATACAGTCCCTCGCGTGTGTATCGCTGTACGTTTGAGGGCAAACGATAGTTACACGAGTTCTGTTACCTTCCGCTGGCGGTGCTGCTGGCGCGCCTTCTGCTGCGGGCACTGCAGCCGTGCCTTCGGCCGGTGCTGCTGCCGGAGGTGCACCTTCCGCCGGTGCTGCTGCTGCAGGTGCACCTTCCACCGGAGGTGCTGGAGGCGCACCTTCCGCCGCAGATGCAGCAGGAGCTCCTTCCGCCGGAGGTGCTCCATCCGCCGGAGGTGCTCCATCCGCTGGAGGTGCTCCCTCCGCTGGAGGTGCTGCAGGTGCACCCTCCGTTGGGACTGCTGGAGGTGCACCATCCGCGGAAGGTACTGCAGCCGCGCCCTCTCCTGCAGGTGCGCCCTCCGTCGGAGGCACCGCTGGTGCACCTTCTGCTGGAGGTGCTGCAGGCGAACCCTCCGTTGGAGGTATCGCAGGTGCACCCTCTGGTTGAGGGGCTGCGGGCGCACCGTCTGCCGGAGGGGCATTTTCTAAAAGAAATGTTAACGCCAAAGATTACGTTGATTCGGAGAAAACGTTTCACTTTAAAAACCCACCTGCCGATGGTGCTGCGGGTGCGCCATCTACTGGGGCAGCTGTGGGTGTTCCTTCCGGTTGCGGTGCGGTTCCGTCCGAAGGTGGCGGGGCTGCTCCTTCTGCTGGTGGTGCACCCTCGGCTGGAGGTGCACCTTCTGCTGGCTGTTCACCTTCCTACGTGCGAATTAACAATATTCGCCAAATCACATTATCAATATAAAACCTAACCTAACCTAAACTAAACGCAAAGATATTTTTTCGTACGTTCTCCTGGAACACGTGCTTCATGTAGATATGTAGTTTACGCAAAACATTCAATTCTTTCTGACCTAATCTAACGGAATCGAAAGGCGCGTATCCTAGTAAAAATTGTCTTTGGTAAGTCCAGATTCGGTCCAGATTCGGTCCAGGTCCTACGAATTTTATTATGGAATTTCTACTAGGCACAGAATATGGATGATAGACGGGAAATCACTAAATAATCGTGTTTGATGCTGCGCGAATTCTCAAGCGACCACGTCGAGCCCATCGTCCACCGTATTCGCAATGCAAAGCCGCTGGAATTGGGGTCACCGCGAACATTACCACGGTGCAACTTATGTCGTTAACGAGGAACACGACATGGGTGGGGTGGTCGATGACATGGCACACATGGCACGCATGGCACACACGGCACTGCCCCCCCAACCCCAACCCTCCCCTCCCCCCGCTCCACCGGGATATTCGTTCCTGCAGGCACCGACAGAGGCTGCACCGTAAATCTCTCCCCGCGGCGCGATCAGTTTTACAGGTTGATTTCCTGCCCCGTTCTCGTGGCGGTGACTCTTCTCTGCGTGCTCGATTATCACACGAGGAATATTGCGACTACGTTGGCGCCATAGCTGTGGCAGCTATGCAGGTGGGTATCGACGATTGACTTTACGGGATCATCATGATTGCGCATCTTCTTGACACAAGGTAGCAAGAAAAGAAAGGACACTCTTTTACTTCGTTTAGCTCAACAGCGTGAGGGCTGCAGGATTTTTCGCGTTCATAATATGACGCAAGGACAAAGGGGAATCTCTTTTTTGGACGATGCGAAAGAGAAAAGTGTTATTTGGTCATATTCCCTAAATTTTGCGATAGGAGCGTTACTTGTCCGTCTCGCTTTGCCGAAAGAAACCTTATAGATCGCACTGTTATCAAGTGAGAACGTAATGTTACGTACTTACCGTCGATTGCCCAATACGTCGACTAGAAATCAATTGCCGTTTCAAGTCGTATAACAAATTATGGATGCAAAATCGTAATTAATAATTTTTTTCAAAATCAGGATTAAACGTCCGATGAGTAAGATTAGCACAGCTCAATTCCAATGGACATTAATTTCACGTAGGTACAGTAATTCGTGGGTAACGTGCCAGTGGGAACAACGATAACAAATAGTCCGACCGGATAAATATGCAACTTATATGACTAATCGTCTGGATCGTGCTTGTTCTTCCGAAGGACATGTTTTCTCTTTTTTATTTATTTTTTTTTTTTTTTGTAGATATTTATCACTATTACAACGCAAGGATCTTTGGACAATGGACGAACAGGGGACGTGAGTGACTACATGTACACAAAGATTTTTCATTATTCAACATTTTTGATTTACAATAAATCTTGATTATCCTTTCCCGTTGTTAACTCCGTCGCTTGCAACACGGACATATTTTCGGGTATTCGCGTCAGACACACATAACATTATTCCACATGGTGACGTAGCGTGCTGGACAAAACGGTGAGGTAGACCGGATTAGCGATATACAATCAACTGTAACTCGAGGAAAGACAAAAGGTGGGCGCATTTCTGTATGTACGAGCGAGTGTCTGGAGAGGGACATGCGCAGTGTCCATGCGCGAAAGACGGGAAACTTTTTATCTCTCGAAGAGAAAGATGGCGAAAGGAAACAAGGGACAAGTGGAAAGAGTGACAATTGAGTCCGATTATCGAGGGTGACATCTTTAAAACATATGGAGACGCGAGGCAACAAGAAAGTGTTAAGTAGTCACGATCTCTTCCAATTCCGCGCACCGGAAGCGGCCATTCTTGAAAGAAAAGAGACTCTCGAGTAAATGGTCTTGGATGTTGTATGGGTGGCCAGGAGGTTATTTACGGACGGAAGTATTGCTGTTGTTGTGGTCGATCGGATTTTTGTTGTTGTTTTTGTTGTTGGTGGTGGTGGTGGTGGTGGTGGTGGTGGTGGTGATACGGTTGGTGTCACTCATGCCTCAACTTCCTCTTCCTTTACCTTCTTTTCTTCTCCCTTCTTCGACCAGTCGGGCTTTTTCTGAAAAATCGAGAAGACGCGTGTCAGATATTACTTGAAAAGTATTGGGCACTGCTCGTTTGCACGTCATGTTAATACACTCACAAAAAAGAACACAGAAAACGCCTACACGGAAGAATAACGAACGTCGAGGAAAGTACAATGTAGAAAATGCGGAATTGAGGACGGGGGAGGGGAAGCCTGTATACGATAAACAAAAAGTCGTATAGTTTCTCCTGCTAAATTCTTTGGATTAATTCTGTCGCATGACTTTGACCATTTTTATCCATTGTTCGCCAATTGGCCTCATTGATGTTCGTCTTCACTCCTCGTCTCGTTCATCTAGGAAAATATATTTAAAAAATTTGTTGCATCGTGTTAGAGAGAAAAAAAAATAATGAGACGGGAAAAAAATGAATGATCGCCAATCTGGAAATGGAAATTTGATTATAGAGATCAGTTAAAAAAAGAAAATGCAAAAAATATAACTGTAAAAATGTAATGTGTGAGGGATACGGAGGTAAAACACCTAATAAGAAAGCGGGAGTCCAAGAGAAAGATTACAGGGTGGGTTAACGAGGGGGCTTGTCGCATCGTCACAATTAAGAAAGGCATCAGCTCTAATTAATCTATATACGATGAGCATTCCAATAAATTGGCCATTCGCTAAGCGCTAAGCAGCATTAATAATAAAGTGAGTCAACACCGATCGCTGGGCTGCACAATCGATCTGCAAGTCTTTCATTCCTGTGTTATCCCAATTTCTTTCTTTCGTCTAATAAATTCCTTATTTCAGCGAAAATTTTTACCTTTTCTTTCGCGACGTTCTGCGAACATAACGCAAAAGCAACATGATTAGTCGAAGTGAGACGTGGACGAATTAATGAAAAGGCATTTAGTCATTCGGCCTGAGAGACAGACACGCACACAGAGAGAGAGAGAGAGAGAGAGAGGGAGAGAAAGAGAGAGAGAGAGAGGCTCTTCCACTCGAAGAGACTCGCGATCGCGCATGGGGAAGTTTTCGATCGGTTGCACAATCGGCAGATTTTACGTGATCAAGTAGACGTATGTAAGTCAAAGAGAGAAAGGAAGAATGAAAGAAAGAAATGCCTGTAAGTTGCAGGACCGATCGAAAGATCCACGCACAATTATTATTTTAGCCAGCCTCGGAAAACGAATGAACATAAATGGCATAAATGGCATAAATGGCGTAAATGGCAAAAATGGGCTCGTTCCGTCTACCCATCGTACCAGCGCACATTGTTTCTTTTAATGCTTTATCAATCGGAATTTACATTGAAAAAAAAAATGCGACGGGGAAACGGAACGAGCTCCCACGAGACGGTACACGACATATAAATATAATAAAAAGAGTCATTAAAGAGCCTGAAAGCTTGAACGAGAAAAGTGATTGAGTAAAAGTGTACGAGTGAGGGAGGGAGGCTACAACAGATTTTTATGCTCTCGGGCAGATAACTGTGGGAGGAAGTTGGCTGCTCGATCTCGGCCGGGTTTTGCCTCCATGTCTCTCTGTATGTAGGAAAAAGAGTGCTGTATGTACAGTGTAATGGGAATGTAACTGATGTAACTGATGTAACTAATGTAACGGATGTAACGGATGTAACGGATGCCGTTGTCGGACGCGCATCAGAAAAGTGTCGAAAAATGAGCTGCCGACAGAAGATTCTCACTGGAACGTTCAAACGTTACGTCCAGTGTTATTGCCCTCATTGCCCTCATTGCCCTCATTGTTTTTATTCTTGTTGTTGTTGTGCTGGTGATTGTGCTGATTGTTATTATTATTGCGCATAGTCTGCAAAAATATTTGAAAGTTGAGCGTGTGTGAGTAGAAGAAGCGCGTTTGCAATTATGCGTGCCCATGTGCAATAGAGATAAACTAGAGGCAAAGTAGATGGATGAATAGATATAGGGCGCGATTAAGTACGCGTATCATCATCATCATCATCATCATCATCATCATCATCATCATCATCATCATCGTCATCGTCATTATTATGATTATTGTTTTTTTAGCCAGAAAGATAAGACACTTTGCAAGCCATTCTCACCTTCTTTCGGCATTCTGTCCACCAAAACTTCATTACCCAAAATTATTGACGCGCTATTATATAATCTTGAGACGTATTTTGATATACCGAGCTTACTCATTACTCAGAGCCATTATTATTGATATTATCTTTATTGTCGCTGTCCTTTTAATTATTCAATGAGATTCTATCGGCTCTATAGGTACGCGTGTTATCGTAACAAGTAATTAACATATATGTATAGGATGAGAAATGATTTAAGGATCAACACGGCAGCTTCCACGTATAAGAATTGAATACGACACGTGATACGCGACTACCAAACAGGAGTTACGGCTGTTGTCTTTCGTTCTTTGTCTTTTCTTTCTTTTTTTTTTTCTTGTCTTTTTGAGCGACGTGGCCTCTCGCCGTGCTACGTGCTTCTAACTACGTCCAAAAATCAGTGAAATTCTGCCAATAGTGCGTGTAAAACGGCAGCGTCTAGCGTAAAGTGTCGATGAATATTTACAAAATTAGGATAAAGCCAAAAAAAGAGAATGACAGAGAGGGCGAATAAAATAATCATTAAAATAAATTATTAGCGGAAGGATCTTCCAGCTCGTCCGCTCCCCTTCTTTTCTAAAAATCCTCTCGACTGAAAAAAATTAACGAGTGGACGACACAAGAAGACACAGACACAAAAAATGATTGCTGCAACAGTTAGATTACGATTGCAGATTAGGAACGTTTATCAGGTCGCATGATAAAATGCTGAAAAAATTGGACGATTAAAAAATTGTGTGTAGGTTGATGCCTGAATGCCCGAATGCCTGAATGCCTGATTCGCATCGTGGCATCGCGGTAGCGAACCGAAGAAAGGAAGAAAGAATAGGATGTTGGAAATCGTTGGCGGCTTGGGATTATTTATCTCTCTCTTTTAAATTTTACTTCTCGTCAAATTTCCCTCTTTGCGAAACGTTGTGACTTTCATTGTTTTCCATGTGTGCAAAGGTTACTCGATATTCGCATGGTTGCCATTTAGAGACGAGGCATCACGCAACGGTACAATTTTATTGCTAGACACACTTTCTTTTTAAGTATAATGATATTTTTTTCATTAACGGGATAATATATATGTTAATTAATAAAGATAGCAACCGGGAGATTCCTTTAAGTAGCGATAATCATCGCGACAAACGCCCAGAAAGTTCGTTAATCGATTGACGCTGCTGCACGCGTAATCATAAAAGAAATTCAAGAAAAAAAAACAATCAAAAATTTAATAAATAGTTCAAGTATTTCACAAGACCATACAGCGTCGCGCGCGCACGCGTGTGTGTATGCGTGTGTCTGTCTGTGTGTTTGTTCGTTTGTTTGTGCGTGCGTGCGTGCGTGCGTGTGTGTGTGTGTATGTGCGCGCGTGTGTCTGTGTGTCTGTGTGTCTGTGCTGTGGGTGCGTTCATGGTATGTACTATTTTACTGTTCTGTTTTTTATTTATTCATTGGGATGGTCTATGAATATATTTCTTTTTTTTCCATGGTTTTATTAAATTTTTTTGTGTGCTTTGAGGCTGTGTTCAAGAATCTACTTCTTCGTCTGCCACTCTGCCTTCTCGGACTTCTTGGGCTGTGAAGAACAACAAACACATTGCCTAGTAAACTAATGCTACGATTACGGACAATTGTGATTCGATCACTCGAGGAATTACGAACTTCAAAAAATAAAGGATAATGTTTTTTTTTCAAAATATCTCTTGACTTCACATGATTTTTCCACCTACAACTAATTCTGAATTGTTCGGAAATCCTCTTGCGATCGTCATAATTACAGAACAGATTACGAAAACCTGGGAAAAAATCACGTGGGTTAAATTTAAAAAAAATTGAATGAAAACAGAAAAACATTTGGATCGACAACTGCAAATTTCCAATGTGGATCGAACAAAATGGTCAACACGAAAATCGGCAAGTGGAGAAAAGTAGAAAAATGGTTTAACGTGGTGGGGGGATCCTGTCGCCATAAAACAAAAATTCATCGAGAAGAATGTTTCGTTCTCCCATCCCGTCGCGCGTCTTCGCTCCTTCGGCGAGGAGAAAGGACCAACCGAGTCCTCGCTCCGAGCCTCTCTTGCTATTTTAGGTTATCGTAAAGTGATCTTCGTTACCTCCTTGTCCTCCTCCTCGAGGGTGAACTCCTTCTTCTTGACCTGCTTCAGTTGGTTACGGAAGTTGAACTCGGCGGCCTTCTTCTGGAGCTTGGCGAATTTGTTCTCGTACTTGGAGACCTTCTTGAGGGTCGGCTTCATGCTGCAATTTTTCAAATTAAACACATTTGCTTAAGCGATCGTCGCATCTTCGATACTTTCCCGATTTATACTAAATTCTTTCGTCAGTCAACAAATTTTCTAAAAACGTCGTTCGCTACGTTACTGGGATACTTACAATTTACCACGAAGGTCGTTGACCTGGCTGTTCAAGTCCGCAATCTGCACGATTGAAGAATAATGATTAGATGGCGGTGTACTTTCGAAATAGTGCGTACTAATGTTTGCCTTTTTTTTTGATTTTGCAAGCGTTACGAAAAAGCTTTGGAAAGGTTCGAACGCCTGGAAGGAGCCGTACTAGCTACAACATTCTTTAAGCAATTTCTTATGTTTTCACTTAAGCCGCTTTTGCGGAACATGAATATTTTTATTTCAACCGCACGACTCCTTCCGGTGATTCGGCAAACTTTCCATCGGTAGATCTCGAAATAGCGGAAAGCTGTGTTGCACTTGTTTTTCCTTCTGCTTTCTTTCTTTTTTTTTCACATTTCACTTCAAGTAAGCAACACACACTGACAAAAGCTTGACAAAGCTCGTTAAGTTTGTACGACATAATGACATCAAAATACGTGTATTAATAATCGTCAAAATAAATATGTTAATCACGCACGCGCATGCGCGCATGCTTGCATGCGTACGTCCGTATTTCAGCGTTGGCGCGAATCGACCAGTCCGCGTCGATTAGCGAATTGGCAAATTTTCAAAATCATTCTGCAAGACGCAAGCAAAGACATGGACGCAGTCGTGTAGCTGCTATATGCGGAATCAAAAGGGATTGGGCAACCAAACGGATGAGGATCGGTTCGGTTGGATTTTGGAACAGCTTGGAAATTCATGGGACAAAGTAGTAAAAACGGCTTGCGTATTTATGACCTTGGAATCGGTGAATAATGTGAAAGGAATAGAGCCGAGGAATGCAAGATACGTTCGAATGAAAAAAGGCGACGGACTCATAAAATATAGAAGATACGTTACGCGTTCAAAAAAAAAGAACAAGAAAAAAAGGGGGTAACAACAACAACAAAGACCGCTGCAACGCACTATAGAAAAAAGAAATTTCTTTAATATGTATACCAACTTTTCATTGAATAATAAACGTTCAGGGAGCCGCAAAAAATACTGTGCAATGGGAAGAAGCTATTGCTGCCCCGTAAAAAACTTTAATTCTTTGTCTGCCATTTACAAATCGAAACTTTGAATCTCGAACTCGGTAACTTTGCGGCGAGACAGTTTTGCCGGTTGGCAGAATTATGTCAAATTAAATTCGGAGTGACTGTTTGAGGAAAGCGGAGGCAGCGAGCGCGCGATTGCGGCGATTGCGGCGATTGCGGCGATTGCGGCGATTGCGGCGATTGCGGCGATGCCAGACCGATCTCTTCTTTCGCCCGTGAAAACGTCTCGACCGGTCGACACAGATCGCGCGCGTATGCACATTCAAGGATGGATGAGTCTGACGGATAAGTCCGGACCAATCAGCCAATCAGCCAATCAGCCAATCAGGGAACCGCTGGTCACGATCAGCTCTTACGTTCTCCGACGCAATCTACTGGCAATCCCTTCCGTGCGTCCGATTCGATCGGCACTATCGAGTCTTTTTTTAAAAGTTTAAGCAACTAAGCGACAATTGAAAATCCGGTGGACGGACGCGCTGGACTTCGCGAAAGGCGTCGCGACGAGCCGCGACGCATAACGAATCGGACGCGCGGACACATCGCTAATAACAGACGATCAATAATCGTAATGATCATGAATAATAATAAACAGCCGAGTTATAAACACCATTAAAAAATCACATTTACAGACTCTGTGTGAATTGGTGCAAAATCGTTTTCGATTCTCTCTAGCTCGATATTAAAATTTAGTGTGAATGGGGGGGGGGGGGGGGGGGATGGAAGCAACCGGGCACGACTAATTCGTCGTCGGTTCACGATTATCTCGTGTTTGCGCCCTTTTTCTTAAAATCGCGGACCTGTCACGCGCCTTGCAGTTCTAATTGGCAGTGAAACGATATGCACTGTATTTTCAAATACGCATTGCAGGTGTAAAGGAGCCGCATTCGCGGTACGACGGGATAGCATCGAGTTTTGTTCCTGGGTATCGGGGGAGACGTTTCTTTCGTATTAATGAAATTATGGAAAGATTGCGGGGTGACCAGGTGGGAGGGGGCGGAGCACAGAGAGTTTCACAGCATGGCACTTTACATATTTCTTAACAAGTCGTTTTTTTTTTTTTTTTACTTATTTTGATTTCGCTTGCGACGTCCATCTTTGTGAGAGTCTTAAGTATCCGGTTTCGTAATGTGTAACGAAAGAAGAAAAGGAGCTCGTAAGAACGATACGTGCGCAAACGAGCGTGCGCGTGGAACGTGACGTCGCGAATATGTGCCTCGTACGTGTTTGCGGTTTTGACGATAGGAAAGATGACCGCGGTGGGTCCCTCTTTTCTTTTTTTTCTTCCCTTCATTAAAATCGATCCCTGAACGCGTCAATTGAAATTCATCCTGTTAAATAAATCCTCTCCACAAATATGAAGTGCCATACTTTTTGTTTCATGCAAATGCGACGAAAATCGGAGCCACATTGTTGTTTGAGGTTACAGACCTATACTATGCTTGCATATCCGATCACATAATTCATTCCCGGATCATTTCTTTGTCTTTCTATTGAGCGAATCTGGATAAACATTATCGTTTTCCGTGTATCTTGTCGCGTACTCGGATAGCCGGCTGAGTCTTCAAAAGAGCCAATTACGTGTGTCGGAACGTAATAGATCCCATACAAATTTATTTATAGTTTTCTTCTTTAGTTGAATGCTGCTCTTGCTGTTTATCTTTTTTCTATCTCATCGCGGGCGAGAAAGACAATCTGCGTTAGTAGTAGACTAATAGGCCATGCACGTGTTAGCACTCGCGATAATGTTTCTTCTTCTCGAAAGTAGATGGAAGAAGGGTGAGCCGACGAGTCAGTGAAAGTCAAAGAAAGTAAGGAAAAAGTAGGAAAGGAGAAGAGCAGCGGTCACATCCCCCTTGGGATGGGGGTGGGACGTCACGCGGGTGACGACGGCGCGCAGGCATTTCCACGCCTCGTGAGCACACTTATCTATTGATACCGATCACTGATCATTGGTCACGGAGTAAAAGAATTAATAATTATTGAGAGACAGTGAAATGGGAGTTGTTAAGATTTTAAGATGGTGAGGAAGAGAAGAGAGAAGAGCGAATGAGCGTGCGTGAGAGAGAGAGAGAGAGAGAGAGAGAGAGAGAGAGAGAGAGAGAGAGAAGCGGGAGGGAGAATCGAAAGGCGGGGGGCCATATTGATTTTGCACCACACACACACACAAACAATCGGTTGCTCTAATCTTTTTCCCGAAAAGAATTGACAAATTCTCATATTCTTTTTTTTCATTCATCGCTTAACTCTTTCTTTTCGTTTCTCCTTTTTTTTTCTTTCTTATTCCTCCGAGAAATGATTCCCGCGCGCGCGCGCGCGCACGCGCCATCTTCACGCGGATTACAGCTTCCGCGCAGACGCGCGTTCCACCCCTCCCCTTCCCGCCGGTTGGCGCGATTTCTTCGTTAAAGGAATTCGAGAGTCCTTCGATTAATTAAAGATTTACACGATACACGGACGATTCTCTTCCTTCTCCATTTAATCTTTTACTTCCGGTCATCATTGTTTTACCGTCACCTATAAGCTTGTCCAGCCCTAAGTCTGAGATTACGTGAAAAAATGTAACACGAGTGATTCGACAATCTCTCGCGAACAGCGTGTCGATCGCCATGGCGAATTTATTAGGAGTTAGTTTAGCAAGCTCTGATAATGTCTGATAATGATAAGATGCCCTGCTACGATCAGGAAAGTGATAGAGAGCAAGAGATACGTCAAGATTGGAGTGAAAAGTTAAAATCAAGATAAACGAAAAATAACGATATTCCGACATCGATGTGGATCTCAGAACCTGAGAGAAAGTAGGTGAGCAAATAATACGAAAGATAAGGAGTAAAAGTGGAAAAAGTGGAAAAAGTGGAAATAGTGGAAAAAGCGAAAAAGAGTTAAGATACTTTGGTACAAGTATAAATATGTATGGGGACGCGTAAGAAAGATAAAAAAGTAACGGCACTTCATATATGTTGCTTTTTGCCACAAAGAAATGAAGATGAAATTTTTCAATTTTCTTTATTACGTAAACGCGACACGCGACGGTCGACCGAAGGATCGATCGTATATTTTCATTTCGATCTTTGGTACGATCGAAAAAATCGCGCATTCGTGCGAACAAGAGAACAAAATATCCTCCCGACTTTCCCAAAATAGTTGAACGTCAGGAAGAAATGCAAATCACAGACAGGACTGACCAAGATTATAGTGGATCGTTGCTGTTGGAATTTTGAAAATTTTGCAAAATCATTTTTCTTTAACCGGGGGGCTGAGCCCTTCTTTCCGAACGAAAAAATTCGGCATCGTTCGGCATCGTTCGGCATCGTTCGGCACCGTTCGGCATCGTTCGACAGCATGGGACTGGGAAAATAGGAAACCCATAATGTTGTATACATATAGCGGACAATGCAAATTTTCACGACTCATCGAAGACGAAGACGCAAATAACGAAGGATATTCCCGTGGCCCATACTCTCGTTTATCACGTGCCGAATAGCAAAAGGTTGCGTTCTCAAGAGAAGAAGAAAATAAGAGTGAACGTGTACGATAAATAATAAGTACGAGGCAAAAGAAAAGGTTTGTGCAATGAGACAATGCTAGTAACAATAACAATAATAATAGTAGTAATAGTAGTAATAAGATGAAGACGAAGACGAAGAAGAAGAATAAGAGGAAAAAAAAAGTAGAACGCTTGGTTTAGTCCTTATAGTCCTTAGCCGTGTGTGGTAGGTACCTCGTAGTCTCTTTTCCGAACTTCACGCTCCAAATCCCACTTCTGACCCTCACAAATGTAGACGCGGTCGTAATACATTTGGCAAATCCGCTTCAACTCGGCTACAAGAATGGAAGCAAACTCAGTCTTTGACGATCCGTAAGGTTGCGTCACGTCGTCGCTCGCAGATCAATTTCATCGGTCTGTCTTTTTTCTTTTTTTCTCTTTTTTCTCTTTTTTTTGTTTCCGCCTTTAACATCAATATCACACAGTTGAGCACAATACGCTTCTTCCGATCGCAATTGACTAGCTACTCGATCTGTCAACGGTTGGCCGTAACGTCGCTCCGCTTCCCGTGCTAATCGCCAAGTGTTTTCCTTTATTGGACAATATTTTCTATTTATAGGAATGTCGCGAGAAAGCGAAAGAAACTTTAAGGAAACTGTGACAAGTTACGAGGACGCTTCCTCCTCGATGTAAGCTGCTCTGAAATCTCTTTGGGATGTTTTTATTGTTTTCGTGAAGGGATACGTTATGCGAGTGATGCGAGTGATGCGAGTGATGCGAGTGATGCAACTGATGCAAATGATGCAGCCTACACGTGCAACGGGCGGCGGGCGGCGGGCGGCGGGCGGCGGGTGGCGGATGGGATTTCAATTGTTTCTCAGTTCCTTAGTTTCTCCGTTTGCCGTTTGCCATTTGCCGTTTCCCGTTTGCTTTATACTTGGGACGAGTTATCTACGCTCGTGTCTAGCTAGTGAGAGTTCAAGAGATAAAGAGAATATTCGGTGTGAGAAGAAGAAAAAGAAGAAGAAGAAGAAGAAGAGAGAAAAGAAACTTTCACAAAAACCGTAAACTCCGAGTGGCATAGTAATTTTATGTATAAAAACGGTTATCAGAGTGAAATGCGATACGAAGATGACGTCGCTTTGGCGATATTGCAATTTCGATAGTCATTCCTTCTCTTTGTTGGCTTATTTCCCGCCGCCCCTCGCATCCCCCCTTCTTCAGTGAAAATCTCTGTGCCGCCGAAACACGTTGAAATGATTTTTAAAATGAAACCATCGAAATTACTACGAGCCAAAGTTCATCGTTCCGCATTCCGACCAGTGCATAGATGACTTTGTGTTTGCTTCAATAAAATCAATCAGTTTGAAGTTTGACCTGCCGGTTTTTAGTTACCTCAAAAGCTTTCATTTTAATTTTCCTCTCGAGATCATACTTATCGCCCTCGAGCGCGTACAATCTGTGCCAGTAAGCCGCACAAATAGTCTGGAGTTCGGCTAAAAAAAAAATAAGAATTCACGAAAAAGAAGCTTACGGAAAGAGACGGACTTTCGTTAGGACGACGAGATCCCTGAGAGAGCACTGGGATTCAGGCCACGTCGCGATGGCTCCCGGAATCTTCATCGGAGGCTCCTCTCTCTTTTTTTTTTTTTTTTTTTTTTTTTAATTATTATATCATCTATCCGTTTTCTATTTTGGCAGCATTCCCTCTTTTAATCCATTCAATTAGTCATGCGGATTGAGCTGCGTCACTTGCGTATCTCGAATCTTTTCCCAGAATATCCTAAGAGCCGCTCAATCAGAATAATCGCATCGCCGTTAGTAGTAGCGAAAGTGAGAACATTTTTATGACGGGAGCCAAAGAGTAGTACCAAAAGAATAGTACAAAAGCTGTCGGTGAAAAAAGATTGAAAAATCCAGGCGGCAAGTATCCGTGACGTCGCGGAGGATGCACAGTTACAGGATTATTAAGAAGAAGAAGAAGAAGAAGAAGAAGAAGAAGAAGAACAGTAAGACACATTATACGACAACGAATTTACATTAGGTACGGTGAATATCAATTTACAAGATTGGCGCACAACTATTCCCAGGACGTAAAACGAAGGATCGGAAGGATGAACTGTTGATTGATTGAGATTGAGATTGAGAAGTGTGTAAAAGCGAAGCGTGAAGCGGACAATAAGTGTGTTAAAGGATAATAAATGAATAATGCGGAGAGTCGTAAGAACGGATTATGTGTGACTAACAATAAGTAAAAATTAAATTAAGTAGGGAAAAAAAGAAATAGAAACGATGAGTGAGACGAGTATCGGAAAAATAAAAATAATGAAAAAGGAAATAAATAAAAAGAAAAAAGAATCTTGTATGGACAGAGTAAACGGATGCATGGGAATGGAACTTTGAGGATCTTATCCAAGTGACACTTGGCACGTGACAAATGTGGGATAATTATTGATACACGAAACGCTCCAATTCTACTGTAAAAAAATATCTACAAATGAAAAATATCTACCGTTCAAGTACCGAGATACCTAAAGGATTGGTTAAATAAGTAAGTTTATCTTCAAATATTAAAGACAAAGATGAGAGGTGTAAAATTCCATCACGCTCACAAATGACTATCGCGAGGGACTCGCGTTCGTGTGTACTGTATACAATATCTATGTTGCTCTCAAAATACTAATAAAAATACTGCGCAAAGTTACAGCGAAAATCGACTACTGCTTCTAAATTCTACTGCTGCCGCTGCTGCTGCTGCTGCCGCTGCTGGCGCTGCCGTTGCTGCCCGAGGATAACAAAGAGAGAAAACAAAAGAATACAAGGCGTTGGCTCGCGAGTCTTCAAAACTACGAATGACATCTTTTTTTCCCTTTCTTGCGATATCTTTTTCTTCGAAAATTTTCTCTCTGGCATTTACTCTGCCCGATTCGATTTAATTGGTTACGTACTCTCTCTTTCTCTTATTAGACTTTCCATTTTTCCTATTTACGAATATATTCTTTTCTGAGCCCCTTTGCTCCTGGACTCATTTCTATCGCATTATTCGCTCAGCACTCAAGCGGTACACAGACTGGTGAACTGGAATTAGCTGTACTGGCAATGCATTTGGCACGATACAAGAAAGTACGGATAAGCATATCTTTTTCTTTTTTTTTTAAGGCACCCTGCTAGCGAAATACATATATGTATATGCAGTCATAATACACTGTCAATGAAATTCAACTGAAACTAACCATCCGAAGCCAGCCAGCCATTTCAATTTACTCGAATGTCTGGCTACGGGAAAACCAATTTCATTTGTTGCGTTTCAGTTAAATAGCATTCTATAGGTGTATGCAAATATTTTTGCGTGGCCAATGCTGCAGCGAACTGATCGTTAAAGGTGAAAAAAAATGGCACAACGAATGTGCAACGAAAATGACAAAACGAGGAAACGACAAAAAAAAAGATTATAACTTGTTTCTAAATTTGCTCGTGAGTATAGTGAAATTATCTATCGCTGGCTGCTTTGAGTTAATTGGCGCTGTCGCGTGGCTTTCTTTCACTTTTTAATTATTATTTTAATCTGTTCTTTGCAAAATGCTAAACCTCAAAGTCCTTCTTGGCGACTTCGTACTCAAGGTCGTACTTCTGCTCCTCGAGGCTGTTGATCCTCTTATGATACTGGTTCAGAATTGACTTCAAGGACGCTGTCAAAATTCAGTAATTCATAGATACAGGACAAACATTATTAATTGCCGGGATTTTCGCATTTTCGCATTTTCGTATTTTCCTACTTTTCGTACTTTTCGTACTTTTCGTACTTTTGTATCTAAGATAAACGCTTTTCTCGATTTTTCGTTCCATTTCCTTCCTAATGTTTCTTTTTCTTCCGGTTATGCGTTTCTCGTATTGTGTTCTCCTTTCCTTTCCCCGTTCCTCTACAATTATACATATAATCATTGTTTCGAAACTTTTTTGACAGCAATCATTACCATTGAGATTGTCCCTGCGACTAGTCTACGATTATCTACGATTATTTCCTTCTTTGAGAAATTGCTTTGGAGTTTTGCTATTCAAGTGTATGGACTATGGATGAATAAGGACAGTAGGGTCATAGAATTAAAATAAAGTGATATATAAAACGTGAATGAATGAATGAATGAATGAATGAATGAACAAATGAATGCATGACTAGAATGATGTGATTGAACTTGCGTGTGTGTGGTTGGATATCTATTTTCGTGGGAAGGTAATTGTGTGTCGTGAGACCATCGAGAGAAAAACAAATGCGAAATGGGTTTTATAAAATAATAAACGACTGGAAAAGAAAAACAATGGACACAGAAAATAATAAGTACGACATTCGTGTAAATAATGTAAAACAATAAAAGTCAAGACAAGACTGTTTTGCGCTGTGAAAAACACGACGTCACAAATGTCTAGCGAACAATTAGAAAAACGTGAAACCAGCTTCTGCAAGACCTGAGAATTGTCAAAAAAGATTGGCGCTCCGTCAAAAAGTGCGAGAAGCGCATAAGTAGCACGTGCGCTTGTCTTTCATTCTTGTGCCTGTGCGTGTCTGTGCGTGTCTGTGCGTGTCTGCGCGTGTCTGTGTGTGCGAGTGTTCAAGTGTGCCAAGAGCAAACCGAAGACCAAAAAAAATGTAAGAACAGCAATTTTCAGGTCTGCCGTTTCATGGATTGTGCGGTTTAGAAAGAACTCTACGAGAAAACATGTGAATCGAATAATGTAAAGAACGAATACGAGTGTATTATGAGAAAAAAAGTCAGAGAAAAAAAGAAATCCTTAAAAAGCATAGAAGCTACAGAGGAGAATCGAACGAAATCAAAAATGAAAAGGAGATCCGAGATCCTCGCTTTGCTGTTCGAGGCTTTAGAAAAAAAAAAAAATATGGACGACATAGGGCAAAAAATATGTAGGGAACAACGAAAAAATGTAAATATGTAAATAAAAAAGTATTGCTTGCTCGTTGTGTTATAAAACGGCAAAAAGTGCGAAAGCTCAAGCTTTGAGCGAACATTGAAAAACGAAAA
>JARPRH010000860.1:216924-235157 GCA_031763665.1 Calameuta haemorrhoidalis
TTGATCCTATCGTGGTACTCGCGCAGCACACGTTTGATAGTATCTGCGTGTTTATTAAAAATATTTTTCATCAATTTCATATAAGTGACGCGCGACGCGCGACGCGTCGATCCATATGTATGTGTGCCAATGTATAATATAAGAATGATGGGGCTCGTCGTGCGCGCAAAATTAAAAGAAAAATGAAGACACGTCGAGAGGTGTTGTAGCTGGGTGAGAGACACGGAGATACAGATAAACATAAAGTAGAAAAAAAAGAAAAGACAAAGGCTCCGGGATGGTGGACCAGATGATGGACCAGATGATGGACCAGATGGTTGCCTCGCGTGTATTTGGAGAATCGTGTGCGGGTGGACATGGACGTAGTATTCGAGAGAAAATCAAGACTGATTTCTTTGGTACGAAAGGCTTTCGTGAAATCCTCGAAGAGCATCGGATGCTGATTTCCGGACGGATTCTCGCTCGTCGTCTCGGTCTCACCGATCCAACGACCAATCCACAATCGAACGCACGAGAGACTCTTGTGATTTTCTCAACGATCGAAATCAGCCACTTTCTGTCTTTGTCTCTATTGGATGTGCCCAAAGAAAATATATAAATAAAAGAAAGCCGGAGAGACGCCGGGGGGGTGGGAGAGGGGAGGACTCGACTCGAGGCACGTAAAGTATCTGTAAAGAATCTCAGCCTGTTGATTAAAGTCCTGATCGAGTTCTAAAGGTTGGCGAAAGAACCTAACCTCAAACGGTAGAATTTAGTGAAATTTAGTAAAATTTAAAGTTTAGAGCGAAAGGAAGAAAGGACGAGCCGTCCGGAAGTACAAAATGAATTCCCCCGTGCAGAGCGGGAGGAAGACTTGCGGTAAGAGTTTGAATTTCGAATTATTGCGAGGCGTCCGTGTTGTTCTAATTGTTGCAAGGGCATCCGGAGTCCGGACGGCTGGCGCCTTCGCCCCTTCGCCCCTTCGCCCCTTCGCGTCTCGGCGTCCACGGGAAACTTCGACGCACCAGAGCGCCGAGACAGGTTCGACTCGAAGGTTCTTTAACGTGTAACTTAAAAGTTAAGAGAGCTCGTAATATGCAATAAATTGATGCCTAAATTACCTTCGTTCGCGTCGTCGACGTTCTTCGGTTTTCCGCAACGCTCCTCGATGATGCGTCTCCTCTCGGCCGCCTTCCTCTCCTGCTCCTTCTTCAGCTCCTCGGCGGCCTTCTTACGCAGCAGCAACTAACAGCGAGAGGAGCCTCTGATTAGCGTCGCGAGTCTCATGACTCATGAGAAAATAGATAATATTTGTTATCGCAGCACTCACCCTGAGCTTCTTCTTCCTGTCGGGGGTCATGAAACCCTTCTTGGCCTTCTTGGCCTTGGAGGCCTCCTCGAGGCGGGCGCGCACCTCCGCCCTCTTCCTGTCGGTCTCCGCCTGTTTCCTCTTCTTTTCCTACATTTTCAGTGTGAAAATCCCTTTAAGTTCTCAGCCAAAATCTCCTAACTCGTTATTACTTTTCTTTCGACAGTCTGCGTTGTTAGTCGCGGACGACTGGTAAAAGAAAAAGATCGCGGAAATACGAAAAATTTTGCTGCCAGTCGCATTAAAAACCCTATGTTTTACTGAGAAAGGAATTAGATTGCACGTAAAAGTCATTTAATGTTCCTGCGAATTCGTGAAAAGTCAATTTATGTGGAAAGGCGTTGTTAGTGGACGCAGCATTTTTTTACTTGTGAATCTACGTATATATGTATCTATGTATGTATGTATGTATGTATGTATGTATTAGGGGGGTCGTGAGGTATTCTCGTATTTCTTCCTTTTCATCTCTGAATGCGCGTCTTTGCTTCCGCAAAGGACACGTAATCGCTACTGTCGGGAATCCGTAAGTCTGTCTCTGCGTCTGCCCTCCCCCATCTCTTACGTACATCCTCGATGCGCTTCCGCTGTAAAAGAGAAAGAACAAAATTTCTCATTAGATATCGAATTACTCTCGCTGATCAGAATCACCGAGAACCCGAGGCGCAGGCTTCCTTTATGAAGGAGCTTTTCTCTATTATCGAGGATGACATTTATCTCGCACGCGCCTCGAGTTCTCTGCGATGTCGTAAAGCGCCGGATCGATCACTCGTGCGGTTTTTATTGCGTTTATTATTTGCATTTTAGAAAATCAAGAAAATATCTCCTCTATGCTCAAGTGCGTATTCGAAGGGCCAATTCTTGTAGTACGATCGGGGTGACCGAATCGTATAATATTCACGATTTTTAGAAAAACTTTTATCACTTAAAAAATAAAGGTAAGATCTGCGGCGCAAAGGCTCGTGTCGTCAAGCAACATTTTTATTAGTTTTCTTCGAAAAGCGGCACTTACATGCAACCCGTGTGTTATTTATATTGTATACATTACCATTCTGTGTACAATATTGTTCCGTGGTGTATTGTGTACCTATATATATATATCTCGTTGTTGTTGTTGTTGTTGTTGTGTTGTGTTGTTGATTTTTATTATATTAACACTAGCCAACTCACTTGTCAGTCACTCGCTATTGGCGATTCACATTTATAGGAGGGGCACACTCGAGATACATCGTAGCACAAAAGTCTACGTGTCCCTGACAGCACAGAGGAGACCTCCTCAACAACGTGCTCCTCGTTAAACAATTATAACGAATTAATTATACAAAGATTGACTACTGGACAATCAAAAGAGACACCTCGGTCAAAGAGGACGACGCGTCATCCGTTGCATTGCCTGCGCGTCATAAAGGCAATTCTCAAGATATCCTTGTGGCACGTGTGCTATCAGGGAAACTACGTTCTTCCAAGAGGCAGGGACTTTCGAGCAATTATTTTCTTTCTCTCTAGTTTCCTTGGAAAAATGTAACTCTACCAATTCATACTATACAGAATAGAGCAAGGAGAGACTTAGTTTTTCGCGTAAACGAGAAGTGAAAGTCCCTTTTTCTTGCAGTTACAGGGTAACTAAAAAGAAAAAGAAAAAGAAATAAAGACAATTACGATAGACGGAAGAAGGTGAGCGGGGCTGAAATAATAAATAATAACGTTGAAATTAAGAGGGAAATGATAATATAATATGGAGGTATAAAGAAAATGGGGAATTCGAGGAAGCAGCAAAATATAAAGAAAAGCAACCAATTTCCGCCTAAGAGTCCGAAGAAAAAGAATATTTTAAGGACTCGTCTATGAACGCGCCCCCTTCATCTTCATCTTTCATCTTCGCTCAGCGCGGAAACGTGTCGTGGGAACTTTTCTTCCTGTTCGCTGCTACGTAATCGCGCGATAAAAAATAAGCTTGGAAACGTAAAACAATGAGACTCATAAAGGTAGCAAAGAAAAAGGGAAAGAAAGAATAAAATAATAATAAGGGGAAAAGAAAAGACATAATGTGCATAAAGAGGGAACGAAACGCAGGACATGGACCTTGACGTCCCTTCGTGCCAGAATAGGACAACAATTCGCTGCTCTCTACTGCGCTGGTTATTACGCACTCCTTTAACCTACGCAGTTCAGCTTCTTCGAACCGTGCAATTCAGTCTTCACGTCACAATATTTCGTGAGGATTTTTCAATCTTACAAGAATTAGTCATTGGGGGTCTGTCTCTGCTGGCTTTCAAGATTTAGCAGATACTTGGGGAGAAAAGAGCCTTTCACGGGTTAACGGGATTAACGGGGTTAACGCTCATGCATACCTTTGAGTGACGTCGATACTGCTCGTTTTAGATTGGTCCAACGTCGAATTTGAAGATTCGTTGAAAATAATGGTGAAATTGATTGTGGACACCGATGGAAGACGGAAGATGGCATCATGAAAAAGAAAATGGGAGAGGATCAAAATGGGCCTCGTCTTGATGCTCCTTCCCTTCTTCGACGAGGAGAAGCTTCTTCTCGCGCTGCTCACCAGGAGTCACTCTTTCGATACGTACCTAACCTCGTCGTCTGCCATCCTGAAGTTTCGGTGTTACGCGCGTCTACCTGAGAATGGAGATTTGGAAAATTAGAAAAATGTAAAATTATTCGAGTGTTAAGATAGACGATGGTTTAGCGAGAATATCGAGAGAGAGAGAGAGAGAGAGCTTTCGATGTTGGGAGAAGGGAAGAGAGAAAGGAGGAGAACGAGCAAGCGCACCGGCTGCAGAAGGTTTAAAGGTTGCGTTACTCGGCCGTTCAGTTTAAGTTTCATCTAAAAATATCGGACGACCCGATTCTCGCCTCGAATTCTCGCTCCTTCGGAAATTCTGCCAATAATAGAATGGAGCTCGTGTTTCCGCGAAAGTCGTCGATCTACCCAGAAGATCTTCAAAAATTCTTCTTTTACTCAAATTCTGAATACGAAATTCGAGTTTTCCTCGAAACATATGTTCGTCTGGGTAACCTTTTCTTTTTTATTTAACCTGAAACTCGACACAAGCTTATGCATAAATCGTATGCGAAACTTCGTAAAGATCGGTATTGAATATCCGTGGTCCGGAAATAGACGGGCGTCGTCCCCACCTCGCGGCGTCGCGACGCTAGCGATCCAAATTTGGTTACGTACGTTCCTGCTCGGCTGCGCCCCACTCTGTCTCCCTTATACTACTTTTCTTAAGCATTTTAGTTCAAACGAAAAAACTGAAATATCTTTTATCGATTAATCAACCAAATTTCTTATGTTTAAGCGACGAATGCGGCAAATGAGGTGAAAAAAAAATGAAAATACAATAATGCCAAATTTTGAAGTATTTCAATTGATCCAAGAGGCAAGCAATCATTTTGTCTTTGAATCTATAAAACTCCGTGTTCAGCTAGAGCGAGTCAAACCTATCCAAGGAAGATAAACAATGTATATAAGTGCGTGTGCGTGTGTGTGTGTGTGTGTATATGTATAGGGTAGACGAGGGTATCGTCAGTGAGAATTTATATTTATCACGAGTGAATCGCGTCTGCTAAGTATAGACGTCGCGAACGTTCACGTAGGCCAACCTTTCCGAGGCAGCAGCCGTTACCGTAAATCGTAGGTGCTGCGACCATCTCCGATGTCAAACGCAGTAATTTTCATCTTGCAAAAATAGATGAAATCCGGCAACTTCTTCAACTCAATCCTGACGCGCGCGGCCTGTGCGTGGGAATTTACTGAATAACCGATGCGAGAAAAGTAGTTAGTTCGTTCTGTGGACACAAACTGGCGACACTCTTGTCGCGAGAGATCATCGTTATTTAGGATCGAGATGAATCTCCGTTACGTCATACGTTATCTGTCAGTCATATTTTATATCGAATATATTCGATTCGCTCGCGCGCCTTGGCTCATCCTTAGAACTCACTCACTTCCGAATCTCAAGAGTATCCTCGGTAACACGGCACTCGCTATCAATTTCGAAATCCCACGAAGAACATTTCCGCGAGTGCGATCACCCGTCTTTCGACTTCGCTCCATCACTTTTCTCAAAATCTTTTTAATTTTTCGTTTTAGGTAAACGTCACTCTGAACAATTATGAATGGCGCGCACTGTCACTGCATTCAAAATATTCCTCGCAGATGATGCTGGGTGTTCCACGACGTCACGTTATCCTTTCTTTTCCAGCATTTAACAAATATTTCTTATAGGCTGAACGGAGGGAGGGGGGAGGGGTTAATGTGGAATCGCCGAGTTTAACCATTTTTTTCTTCCTTCCTCCTCTTTTAGATTCACAATTTTATATCCTTAGTTTTTATTATCTCTCTCTCTCTCTCTCTCTCTCTCTCTCTGTCTCTCTCTCTCTTCACGCTTCTTTCTCACGCATTCGTCTATATGCATTCGACTCTTTGACGTCGTTCGGTTAGCTTACCTGAGAAGAACAAGTGGCTGTGACTAGTCAACCGGACCTTCGGCAGCTGACTGTGCCGTCGGCGACGCACCCTCGCACTCCCGAAAGCGATGATCGCGATGCGCACCACGTGATCGTGAACACGCATTGCCGATTGGTCGAAATATTTTTAGACGAGCCGAGCTAGCCTCACCAAAAATACACCAAACTGAAAACGGAGCCGTTCGGCGGCAGCGGGCCGAGAGAACATTCCTAGAAGTTTCCCTTTCGGAAAGCTCGCAATAGGCGAAAGCTCCAAAATAGAAAGAATCACCAAGATTCCCAACCATTTAGACTTTTTGACTAGACCCTTTCGAGATTTTCTTGCAGCTTTCATGAGCCGCGATACCGTGCTGCAACCGTCCTGCCATCGGATCCGAAACAGGAGAGACGGGACAAGTATTTGAGTAGGTATCCCCCCCCCCCCCCTCCCCCTCCAAAGTATCGATCGACAAAGTCAGTTCTATTCCATTAAGGATCGTTTGTGCGTCCTTTCTCATTTTCGCTCTGGTTTTCACCATTGACAGCTTAATAATACTGATATTTTCACGAGCTTCATTTTTCCTTTACCGACAAAACTGGAATATATCGAATATGTCGAATATGTGGAATATGTGGAATATGTGGAATATGTGGAAGCTTGTACGACTTTAGCAGACAACCTTGGATCCAATTCATTAACGCGATAGCGGATGATTCTCTTTGACAAGGTAATCGGACAATTGAAGCGATTAAAGATCCTCGAGACTCCAACTTTCTCGAAGTTCTTTCGTTTCAACGGACAATTTCGAAAAATATTGCCATTACTTGAAATTCTATCTAGCGCGTGGCGATTGTCTAATGGAAAGCAGCGCTGCGGCCGAATAGGGGAAGAGGATAGAGGCAGGCAGGCAGGCAGGCAGGCAGGCATCGGGGAGACGTTGCTCCTGGAGGTCGCTGATCATCGGAGCACATTAATTTTAAGATATTATTACTAAACTGTCGGAGCTCCAGATTCGTGGCAACGGCTCCGTGGCGCAAACGTCAAATCCTAATGACGAAATCGTTAACGATTCGACAGAACTTCCATGATATCTCAAACTCCTAAATCTTTGCCCAGCTCGATTGAAATCTATTTTGTCTGTGGAAGAATTTTGAATGTTTACATGATTGTAAGAAGAGACGACGGGAATTTTCAATAATAACGTAATAACTGAGGATCGTCGTTGAGAGTATTTTGTCTTATCGATGCGGAGGTCAACGTTGATTCCTACCATTGGTCTTTATCTGCGTGAGGTTATGCGCTTTTAACGACCTCTGGTAAAGCCTCGAGAGAACCGCACGGTAAGTCAAAAGCTCCCGATAATGCAGGGCACCTCGATACCCTTTCGGTAGATTCGCGAGCTTCGAGCTTCGAAGTTCAACTATTACGTCATTTTAACGTGAGATGGCACGAGCTCACCTAGACTAGAAATTCTTGAAGATTCCGAATAGGCAAAACTTTTGTGAATTTCTCGTTCTTCCAAGTCTGTTCTAAAGCGACGCAATTCGAAACAACTTCAAATTCTTAAAGAAGTTAAACTGTTTGTTCCGTCATACGTATATTTAACGATATATTGATATTTCATTATTCACCGAGTCGTATTTTTTTTTAAAAAGCATCATCTTCTTTTTAAGAAAATCGGCTGAGAGGGAGAGGGAGCGGGGTGGAGAGGGGGGGGGGGGGGCACATTCGTTAATGTCCAGTAGGAACAGCACGTGACAATTGTTCACGAAAACAGGCACTCTTAAGATATCAATTATAAAAATATTTATGTAGTTTTTAATAACTCTATTTTATTACCGGATTAGACAAGAAATGATAGTTGTATTCACCGTGGCATTACTACGTTACTACGTTACTACATTACTACATTATTACATTATTACATTGCGGCATTGCAGTTGCTCGTCGGAAATTTTGTAAGTTGCATTTCAAGAGGTTTAAATGATCTGACGAAGGATCTGAATTTACATATGCATCTAGTAATATGCTCGGATTTTCTAATATTAAAAATGATGCTACAATCATATCAGAAAGCACTATTGAGTAGTAATATACATATATAAAAGAAAACATAGGAAGGCGAAAAGTTGAATTCTTTGCGAAATTTTTAATATTTTTGTCTTCGATTTTAATTGCCAAAGTGTCTTGTAAATTTTGTTTATTGCTACAGTCACATGATCCTTCCAATGTGCAATATTGGTAACAATAGCGAGATTTCTTAATTACCTATAATAATGTTCAGAGAGAGAGAGAGAACGATCGATCGATCGAAGAAGCTGCAAAGTTGTCGTGTCGAGCGCAAGTATCGATAAACCAATATAGGAGCATATATGCATATAGGAGAGACATTAGGGTACGAGCGATTGCATCGCCATTCCCATTCCCAATTTCCATTTCCATTCCCATAACCTTTAACCTATTCCCGTAGGTAGGGGATATAGGGAGCGAAGCCTTCAGGGTGGTTGACCCAGCGTCCCTGTTGCCACGACGACGCTCCCGTGACGTCACGGGACAAACTCGGGTTTATGGGTGACCCACATTCCAAAAATAGAATCCGACCCGACTCATCCCCCATCGCATAGTCCGGGTACCACGTCAACCCCGGCTACCCCGACCCCCACCTGTGCCTTAACGGTGTCCCGTCGAGGGAAGGGGGAACGGGGGGAACGGGGGGGAACGGGGGGGCCGATGCAAGTCGCTCAGCTTCGGAAAGGGGATGAGAGCCACATTTATTGATTGACAACTTACGAGAAACGGCGACCGTTCACTTATAATTCTTCTGCTCAGCCCCGCTTTGCTTCTGCTTTCTTCTCTTCCCTTTCTCTGCGCCTGTCCTTCTGCTCCCAATTCCCTTCATTTTACACCATTTTCCATCATTTCTTAGGCCTTCACGACCATTCGAATAATTACAGTACCGACACGTATGAATGTAGACGCGTCACTCCCGTTTCCTCTGCGTAGACAGAGAGAGAATGTGCGATAGGAATTTGGGCTTCGGGCGACGCCTCGCGACGCCTCGCGACGCCTCGCGACACCCGCCAATTTTGACTAAAGTATCGTCGACGGGCAAATCGAGCAAAAGAAAAATACGAGTCGAGGCTTTTTCTTCGGGTTGCGATTAGAGCCGTCCGATGCGCCCGATGCGCCCGAAGCGACCGAAGCGCCCGAAGCGCCCGAAGCGACCGAAGCGACCGATGCTCGCGTTGCGGAGCACAATCTTTCGACTTGTCCTCGATCGATCCCCGGACGATTCTTCTTCATTAACATTTCCCAATTTTCTTTTACTATCCTTTATTTCATTTATCATATTTCAAGTTATACTTCTAATCGCTGATAAGAAGATATTTATTTCTTATAATTCTCTACAGAATTTCGTTACGCGGGACTGGGACATAAAGTCGGCCGGGAGGAGGGGGGGGGGGGGGAGGGCATAGAACCGAAAGACTAGGAGGCGGAGAAGGATGTGACGTCTTTCATGGTAGCCATGGTGACCGGTCAATGCACCATGCAACCAACTACAGAACGCTGAGGTATTGCGGACAAAGAAACTCGACGCTTTAGCGATTTTCCTATAATTTACAAATTCTTTTTCATAGAATACTATAATATAATATATAGATATACCGACTTGGGATGAAACGCTATCTCTCTCTCTCTCTCTCTGTCGCTTGTATCAGCATTTCCTATAATTTCCTTGTTATACTCGTATTTCAGGCAACTCTCTTTTATTTTATACCGACTGTACTTCTTATTGACGATCAACAACACGTGATCTCTACTCTTTTTTCCTCTCTTGCTTCGCAACGTAATATCGATTCGATCAAAGAAGACCGATCATTAACGAAATAATATGTCCTTTCTATCCTGCCCTCTCGTTTTCTCCGCAGCCTCCTTCCTTTTTCTTTCCCCGCCGCCGTCGAACGGGGAGCTACGACCTCGCGACCTACTTTGCCTCTCGTGACGTCACCCGTTCCCCCTACCCCACCAATTCCCCCGACATCATTGCCCGGGCGAATCTGGGTCAGTCGGAGGCAAGTCCACGGGAGATGGGGTAGTTTATTGAGAAATTCGCTGCTAAATTCGGTGTATTTGCTGGAAATAGCGCGATTCCGGAAATAACTTATTTCGACGCGATGCCGCTCGATCCGAGCCGCTCCTATCGAATCTGCCGAAATAAGCATCGCGCTGCCTTCGCAATGAATGGACCGAATGGACCGAATGGACCGAATGGACCCACTACTCTCCCTGGGACGTAATTTCATTTGATTATCTATCAGGCTTCTGCTCGGATCTCATTGAAATCGGAAGCCGCTCGCATTCGGCGACATTCTTTCACTAATTCGAAACAAGGACTCTTCATTTAATTTTAACTTTGGATAGGAAATTCGCCTGGAATTTCTTTCCGGAAAGACTTTTTATTTATTATCTACGAGAACTCTCAAATTTGAATGATAATAAGCCTGCAATAAAATGCCGCCATTTGAATTCACGTAGAAACCAAAGACAGCGAAAAGTCCCGTGGCGAAAAGAATCGATTTCGACTTTGTGACGAGATTCGATATACAAAATATATAAACAAAAAACTACTATTTTAACAATAAATATATGCAGAGATTATAAAAATCGGTACATGACCGACGATCTGCATCGTGTCAGAATTATCAGTCAAGCAACGAATCTCAAAACGTAAGACGCTCCGTCAGCCGACAGACACATATCTATATTATCTATACATCTTAATAAAAAGGAATTTCAACAGCAATAGCTGATAGTTTGACTGTTGCAAAATATTACGATACAGAAATACATTTGCTATTTGCTATTTGCTATTTGCTATTTGCTATTTGCTATTTGCTAATTTCATTCGATCGGATCGAATGCAGGCAACGAGAGACACCGCCGGTCTCCAATGTGAGGAAATGTCATTTTCGAAAATATCCTGCGACTGCAACGGCTCAAAAGTCAAACGGTTAGCAGATCTCATGAATGGCCGCGTAATGTGAATGAAGCTCCAGTGATCCAGTTTTGCGGCTCCCCTTTGGCATCCCTCTTCGGCTCTCCTATCGCCTTTTCCACCCTTCGGTCTCCCTCCCAGCCTTGCGCCAGCCTTGCGCAGCCTTGTGCCAGCCTTGCGCCAGCCTTGTCAGCCTTGCCAACCTGCCTGCGGATCCTGACGTGGGCGTTACGTCAGGGACAGGTTATCGACTGCACCCTTTTCCCAGTAGGTGCCAGAATCCACCGCCGATAACCGTAACCGCACCGAGAATATCTATTCGCTGCATTTATTGGAAAGATTTTTGAACCAATATCTTTTACTGAGCCGATCGAAGAGATCTCGAAGAGATAAAAAGGAGAGCTGTCCCCGAACTGATTGGGACAAACTCTGGCACCTGTTTTCAATCGAGGAGAGAAAATACTTCTAAGATTGCAGCGTGAATGGATCATCGGTTCAAATATGGATCATGTCGAAGAAAGTATCTCTCGCTGGAGTCCAATCGTAATTGTTGGCGTGATCATACGGTGGCCATTGCGATTCCCATGGCGCCCATAAAGCTGTCCAAATATCAATAGTTCCAAATATTTGAGGACATTCCTCATCGTAATCAAGCCGATTAGGGGGAATTCCTAATAAAGTGACCTAATTTTTTAATTTTACCCCCGACCTACCCAACGCGTCCCAGCGCTTATAGCGCTACGCCACATTTCGAATGACGTCATAGAACGCCGGACGTCGAACTCAAAGCGCGGTGCATCGACCTGAAATCCTAGTTGCCTGCCTAGGCGTCCCGGCCTCGCAGCATCACACGGCTCGAGATGTGTGCCGAGGACGCTGGAAACGCGAAGGCTGGCGCAGGAGAAGCAGGAGGCGAAGGATTCGGAAAAAGGGGGAGACCAGTGGTGACTCTGGATCTCGGGGAGAAGCACTGCGCGAGGATCAGGGGTCGAGGGGTCGAGGGGTCGAGGGGTCGAGGGGTCGAAGGGATTAAGGGACGAGGAGTTACCGAAGAACGACAGCATCGAGTGAAATCAGAGGAAAACTGGGTGAATGGGCCAGTGGACTGGCTCGAGGATATTTTCGGAATCATTGAATGAAGTATCGACTCGATATAAATAAGAGGCTGTAAGAATAAACCCTAATTCAACGATCTGCGTGTCATCGTAATCCCTGGATCATCCTCTAGATAACCCAGCCTAACCCACGTGTATGAAATAAGATTTCACGTTATTAGATTTTTTCTGAAATTTTATCAGTTACTCGGTTGCGGATTCGGGTCGTATCGAGAAAATTTTCAAAGATTCGATCCTCCACTGGGCGAGTAAATTTAAAGAAGATAAACCGTGCTGGCCGGGGACGAGGGGGGTTGGGAAGCGGGAGTGCGGGAGTCGAGATATCTTAAAACGAATAGGAGGCGGACGCGTTTTTACTTTGGCTGCTCTGTGCCGAGAGAATCGGATATCCGGCGTATATTCTCTGTCAGCCAGAAGAACATCCAGCTGAACCCTCGCTTCATCCCCGAGCACCGCGAGGGGAGGCCACGTGGTGTGGCGCGCGCGGGACAATCAATGCAGTGACGTCATCGGTCTCTCAGAGCCAATCGGCTTCCAGCTCCATTCAACCCGCCAACCTCGGGCCTCAGTGGAGCCGCTCGAAATTCTGTCAGACTTTGGCTGACTGCAGTTCGGCCTCGACCACTGAGACTCGACGAGCCGCAGCGCAGGCGACCCTCGCGGAACGCGAAATCTTCACATAAAAGCGCCTACCGGGAGGCTCGTCCCGAGGCTAATTCCTCGTTCGGCGATTGGACTCCCGTCCGCGAGTTAGCGCCGTGTCCAGGATCGCCAGTTATGCTGAAATTTCGCGCGGTGAACGTGATGTTCGCAGTGTCCTGTGTCTTGTCAGCCGAAACTCATTATCCGAACGGATTCTTCTTCCCTGGCGATTCTCGAAGCGTATCTTCGAGCGATTGCTGCTCGACTATTTAGTGAGTTTTAAAAAGAAAACTGACTAGGCCGTCGGTGCAAGGAGGTAAGTAGCATTCAACATTTTTTCTTATTTTTTATTTGGACTCCATACGAGACTCGTTTTTTCGGCGAACTTCCTAACTTTTGGATTTGCAAACAATTTACTCTTTTCTTCGACTCGTGTTAAATTTAAAGAAAATACGAAACTTTGAAACTCTGTGAGTGTCTCGTCCTGTCGTTTCTTTCGCGCTTCTTCGCTCTAAGTAATTACGTTTTTCATGATTTCGCTGGATTTTTCTGTTTTCACGCGAGAGGTCAGCTAGAAGGAGAAACATTCCTAGGGGCTGGAAAGCACGTGGTGTGCCTGAACCCAAACAGCCGCCCACGCAATCGTCTCGTCTCGTCTCGGCAGACGTACCTGGGCGCTGCTGGGCGCTGCTGGGCGCTGCTGGGCGCTGCTGAGCGCGTTCGCCCGCACGTATCGGGGAGACTCGTGCGGTGGCGGCGGTGGCGGTGGCGGCGGCGGTGGCGGCGACGGCGGCGGCGGCGGCGGCAGCAGCTGCGATCATCCTTACGGACGCAGCAGCAGTTGCAAACTCCCGACGTCGCCTCACACATTTTCCTCTTTCGCCATTCTCTGCCGTTTCTAGCGACATTGACGCCTCTCGAACCACCAATTAATGCTTCTTAAGTTACAGTACAAAAATCTTATTATCACCTCAGTCCTGAATAACCCAATGTACCTTGTATAGGTATGTAGAAAAATCATAAGCACCTTTATGTTTATTAAATATATTGCGAACATTCAGGACTTTGATTATCCCACTTTAAGAGCTTTGTTTAATGAAAAAGAAAGGGAAAAAATTAAAAAGGACGATTTAGGTCTGTCGCAGAATTTGTATCCACGGCCGAAAAAAGAGGACAATTTTCCCGCGTTTCCGTGGTCCATGTTAATTGGGTCAAAATATGTCAGCCCCTCGTAGCACTCGCACACCCTTTCACCTTTCTGCCTTCGCATGCAGTCCCTCCGGAGCCTGCCCCTTCTCCTCCGGCCCTGCATCCCTTCCCGCGAAGTCCGCCAAATGTACGGGACCCGATTGGCTGCTCGGCTGCTGACGTCATTCAGTGAGTCCTTATGCACCACCCGTCCCACCGATGCAATAGGCATCCCCGAGTGCATCGGGGTTCAAAGTCCCAGTTTTCCAAGGCTGCCCGATCCAGGAGGTCGCGCCCGTATTCCCATAGGTAGAGTAGCTAGAGTAGCTAGAGTAGATAGAGTACCTAGAGTACCTAGAGTACCTAGAGTACCTAGAGTACCTAGAGTAGATGGAGTAGATGGAGTGGCTAGAGACTTATAGCAAAGAATGCATTCCTACTGTCAATCGCTATTACTCTTTTTTACCTTATTTCTTGCAATTATTTTCTCACGCTTCTATTATAGATTTATTTATATATTTTTACGTATTCTTGCATGGTGAGGACGTACTGGCACCCATCTATCTCCAGTGCCTCCAGTTCACTCTAATCTGTCTTCCTGAAGGTTTTAGAAACGTCAAATATTGATTATGCTTGCACGTAAACAATGAATTCCCATCGTTGATAATAAGCACCGATCTCTCTGATGGAGATAAGAGAGACGTAATGAATTTCCTAAAAATATTATCCGTAAGCAAATGAAACCGATAAACAAGTCAAAATCGGTTTCCGTTTCCGTCGCCCATTTGCTGTTACACACAACACGTATACATATAATTGGCTCGTCGTACCGAACCCTCGAAAATTCTCTCTTCTCCGTTGTTTCCTTATATTAGTTTAATTTGACCCTCCGGCATGGCGAAGGCTCCTCCCACGAATGAAGCTCCATTGAGGAGGTCGATGATGGAGGGATGAAGTAGCATGACCCGATAACCTAGATTCTCGTTTGCGTCATTCACAATCTCTCGTCCTTCGTTACCTCGCTACCCTCGCTACCCTCTTATATAGGAACTTCCTTCTGTCTGGGTCCCCGCGCTTGCACGGACTAACCAGGAGAAAAAAGGCACAGCGTCCCTCGCGAGGCTTAGCTTTCGACTTTGAAAACAGCACCGAGTTCGGCCGTCAAAATCCTTCGCCGTTAATCCTCGAAATAATTAAATATTTATATTTAAATTATCCTTGGGCATATAGCAGTGGAATGCGGATGCGCCTTTCGGCATCAATAACGCATTGAGGGTGCGCTGCTGGTCGCTGGATTATACGTACGTCCAACGAAAGTCCCCTAGTTCATAAAATGATCACGGAGCTCGACCGCGCGACACCCTTCTTAACTTTGGCTGCATTGGTCCTTCGTTCGTTCGGGGACTCGTGAAAATGACTGCTCTCAATGTTGATTGGCTGCGTCAGAATCAGGCAAAATGAAATTAGGTACCCACCTCCTTCCTGTTGCCACGTTGCGTGGCTTATGGTGTGACGTTGCCTGGCAACCATCCTGGGTCAATGGGGTACGCGCGTTCGTGATGGAAACTGGGTCAGCTTCCGAGAGCTCTCACTCCTTATCCATTCCTATGAAGCTTCGACGAATTCCATCTTGGACATCTTGGACATCTTGGACATCATGGCCTTCTTGGCCTTCTTGGCTTTCTTGGCCTTCTGTGTTCGCGCTCCTTCATTCATACGTGATTACGTGGCTGCACACGTCGCCTCGAACCTCGTCCCTTCTTCTCTCAGTGTCATCTTTCGAACTGGAGAATCTTTAAATTACCGTTACTCTTCTGTTGTCTCTTTACTTTTCTATTTTTACAAAATTATTATATTTCTTCCTGATACGATAAAGCAATTCCCTTCGGATTGACACTAGCGACGCTTGTGTCTTTTTTTTGTTTTTTTTTTGCTTGATCGTTGTCGCAAGACTCGAGAAAAAAATGTAAAATTATGGCCAACGTCCCCAACCAGGGCGCCCTTGGTTCGGCTCTGTCGTCTCTCTTGATGACCTCAATGTCTATACATAGCGGCGACTCGCTATTTATAGAACACCTTCTCAACCCTTCTCGCCCCTTCTCGCCCCTTCTCGCCCCACACCTTTCGACAAACTACCCTCTCGAGTGCTGGAACGAGCTCCCTACTAACTGTGCGAAACACATTTCCCGCGGAAAGTCTGTCTTTCTCGTTCGACGTAGCTTACGAGTAAATTACTCATTTCAATAAATTAAATAATTATTTAGAAACAGGTCGACGCGTCGTTTCGACCCAAAAACTTTTGAATAACATTTGTCCGTCAATGGCACCTCTAGCCATTTTTTCGATGAGCCTACAATCTTGCGTATTAATTTAAAGAGTCGCAATGAAGAGATCTGTTAATTCAATAGCAAATATTACAATTTATATCATAGTTCAATTGGATGGGAAAAAATGTATGAACGTTGCTTAATAGTCGCCGCGCGAGCCTCGGTCGGTTCAGTGGCCTCGCGCAAGCGTGCTTCCATCTGACGTCACGACAACGTCATCGAACCACCCACCCCTTGCTTTCACGAACCAAATAGACGCGCGATTCTGCTGTCTCGCCCCCCCCCCCTTCCGCCCGCACCCCGCTTGCCCTCGCTTCTCATCCCTCTCGGCGTTAGCCAAGCTGCTAAAAATTCGAAAATCCAAGAAAATATCGTAATCGTGGCAGAATGATATAAAAAACTTGTGTTTTCAGAGAAAGTGATACAAATGAAAACAAACAAAGGGTAAAGAGAAAGAAACGTAGTAATGAAAAAATAATACAGAATGCATTGAAGAAGAGGAGAAATAAGCAAAGACTGAAATATAAAAAAGAGAGACAATAGGATTTTAAGATTTGACTAATTACTCAGGAGTTCATCATCCTTGAATAAATCTGCACACTCAGAAGTAACGTCACGATCATCGAACAGAAGAAAATAGAGAAAATTAAAGGGAAAAAAAAGAATAAGAAGAATCTACCCTTCGCAAACTATTTGGCCGCGTTCCAACTGGACCTCGGCACGTAGTGGACCAAGAGCGAATGGAAAAAAAACCTGCAGTACCCAGCTAGGTCGATAAAGATGCCGCGCGACAGCGGTAAGGGTAGGAAGTAAAGCGAAGTGGCGAGGTAAGTGAACGGGGAGAGTCGGGAGAGTCGAGAGAGTCGAGAGAGTCGGGAGAGTCGGGAAGGTAAAGGCGGAGGCCTTTGGGGTTGCGTTACTGAGGGAGACTTTGCGTCGTCGAGTTGGTCGCTCCTTCCCGTGCAACGAGCGTCGCGGCGCTCGGCGTCTAACCTCGCATACATTGTTACCGCTTTCCACCGTTCCGACCTCTGTTGGAATTTAGCGAGTGTCCTTGTATTTACGCGTGGCCACTGCGTAGGATTGGGAGGAGCCCCCTTCCTCCTCTTCCTCTTTTTCGATGCAGACGAACGAGAAATCGAAAAGTATCGGAAAATTAATCCGAGCATGCATTTTTCATGTTGCCTGGAATTTTACAAAATTTATAAGATTGTAAAATGAATGTCATCCTTTTTTCAACTGCACCTACGCCATTGTGCCCAGCATGGCTTCCACGAGAATGGTTGGGATTAATCCAGTTTACTTGGAGCAGATTTAAGGTTTCTTATGCAACTCTATACGTACCGCAAGATGGCGGCTACAGATCTCGGAAGGCGCGACCGATCGGCGCTTCTTTGCTTTTTTGCTTTTTTGCTCGATTGCTCGATCGCTCGATTGCTCGTTAGCGATTCTTAACTCCTGTCTGATCATTCGAGATTGTTCTACTGGTAACGCTAAGGGACGTGGTTAAAAGATACGTTTATCCATAAACAGGAGGACTGAAAGAGATTATGGAAATGTTATATAACGACCATATCGGTATTTCCTTATTCGCTGCGCATGCGCCGTACTTCGGACTAATGGATTTTCTTCTGTTTATCGGAATATCATTGACAGGTTCGATGCGCCAGATTTCGGGAAAAAAAAAACCTTTTTTTCCCTTCGTATTTGATTCTTATTTCTCTGCTACCTTTTGAAGCTCCGTTTTCACGCAAGACCAATCCGATAGGACGGTGTGTCGGCCGCGCACTGTATCACGTAACGAGTTTCTGGAACAGTGGCGTGGCCAGAGATTAATTTGCAATTTACAAGTTAAACATCTTAGAATTTTTAAAGCCATCGGCGTTTTTTCGATTACGAGTAGGAAACCTCCAATACCTACACTTACAGTGGATTATGAGTTTACTAACGTTACTGGTTGTTTCAGTTGGTCGCGTGTCGAGAGAAGCGCGAGGAAGCAGAAGAAAGAAGACGAAGAAGAGGAAGAGGAAGAGGACGAAGAAGAGTCTACGAGGAGACGAAGAACTCGAAAGATGTAACATAGGCAAGCCGTCTTATGTTTCTGTCTTATTTCATTGTGCATTTGCGATGTGAAATATGACATAAACTTAAG